>JAQZBX010035448.1:0-24568 GCA_029593785.1 Cabassous unicinctus
GGTGGTGGAGCACACGGGCAGAGCAAGAGGGACCGTGGGCTTGTGCCTTTACTGTGGTCCAAGGGTGGAGGTTAGTAGATTTCCTACAGGAGTCAAGGATTGGTTCATTTAAAGCGATTGTGCTTGAATAGAGATAGGGACTGGGGGAACGGGAGCTGAGCGATGGTTAGCTTATCATTTGGGACCAGCTCTGGGTTTTGTGTGAAGTGTGTGGATGGTGGCCATAGATGTGGGTTTAGACTCTGGGGGAATTTATGCCCCAGAGCTGGAAAGCTGCTTAGTAACTAGGCCAAAGGTCTGTGTTTAGCCAAAAAATGCAAGTGGTTTAGCCAAAGCAAGATGGATGCCGTGGCAGCACAGAAAATTTTTGATAGTTATGAGAGGGATGTGATATAAAAAAAAAAAAGTCACAAAGGATTAATATAAGTATATTTTTGCCTCTTTGTTAATTGCCGTAGAATTAAGTATCAATATATTAATTGATTTGTGTATTTTCTGAGTCAGATGTGGAGGCTCCCCAAATCAGCTGTCCTAAGGATATAGAGGAAAAGACTCAAGAACAGCAAGACTCTGCCAATATTACCTGGCAAATCCCAATAGCTAAAGACAACTCTGGTGAAAAGGTAAGGCTTGTGCAAACATTTGCATCCTTTTTAAAATGGATTCTAAATATCCTGTAACTATGTGTGATTCTGAGCATTTGCCAAGACTTTAGTAATCATTGTACTCTGTAGAATATTTCCATAAATGTTGATACCTCATCTGATGGGAAAATGATCAGACTTGAGTTTTTAATTAGAAATCTCTGATACAATCCCTAAAATTGAAACTTTCCAATCCATGGATTCGTTGTATTGTTGTATACACTAAGATTATCTTGAAGTCATGGGGAGCTTCTCCTGTCATGGGTGCCAGAATTAAGAAGGATGCCTGCCATGTTGAAGCAGGCCTTTGGTAGGATACTTCTTGAGTACCACTTCAAAATCTTCTCTGATCTACTTCTTACTCTATCCACGGCTGCTGCAACCAGTTCCATGCCGGCTGGAACCAGCTTGGCTCAGGCAACCAAACAGTGCCTTGTCTCTGACCTGCCCTGTGCTCTGCTCAATGCCTGCCCTGGGGCTTCTCTGCTGCAATTTTGTGGGGGTTTGGAGAGTTAATGCCCATTGGGCCACCTCTGGTCGTTGAGAATGGGAGTTGATGAATAAAGACCTTCCCCTTTTCTCTCCTGGGTGGACAATTCTGAGACATCTTTCATAAGGTTCCTCAGAGGGTCCCTGTGAGATCAAACAAAAACTGTGCATAGGGGTGGACAACTCAGTAATGCTTTATCATTTTGGTTTTCCTTTCTTCCCTGTTTTATTCCACCTATCCTGCACTCCCGCCTCCTTGGGCCACATTCCCAAATAAATTTCCTGCTTTCAAGCCTGGGGAAGTCAGATGAAGACACCCCTGTCACAGCAGCTTTCTAAAACGCACAGAAGAAAGTATAGCAAAACAAAATTTTCCCTCTAGGATGGTCTAGGGGCTTAGACTTCCTCCCTATTTCCCTTAGATTAGTGTAGTAAGGAATTATAATCAGATATCCAGTTTAAGAATTAAGAGATCTCTAACAGCAAGCAAGTGGAACTGAGGAGATTCAAAGAGAACTTACCTTCTTTGTTTTGGGGGTCAAATACGTGGCCTGGTTAGAACTGTCATTGTTCAAAGATTAAAAATGAATATAAAACAGAGGTGGAGGAACTTTGAAAGCTTTATAATATAATTTGGAACTGAAGTCTGGCACTTACAAGTCCAAGGAAGAAGAAAAAAAAATGTAATAGTATTTGTTACAGGAAATAAGAATAAGTTTAAGACCAACTTTGCATTCAACCAATTTAAGAAAACAGAAACTCTAGGAAACAATGAAAGATAAATGATAGAAAAGCAAGCAGATTTTAAAAAATTGGTCAGGATTAGAATAAAGCAGCAAGGAAAAGAAACTTAAAGGAGATAAAGAAAGCTGTATGGAATTGAAATATGTAATAGAAAAATCTTATAATATGAAAGAGCAGATATGTTACTGTGAAAAAATGTCAATAATATTAATACAACCTTGATTAGCTCTCCCAGAACACAGAGGAAAATAGACAGAGGAGCTAAGTCAATGAGAATAAAGACAATAGCTATGGATTACACAGAATGGAGATCCAATATATAATCACTTTTTTTAAAAAGAGACTAGAACAAAAGCAATACTCAATGATATAACAAAAGAAAATTGTGATGAGTTAAAGAAAGCCCAGGGAATCTGCAATTCCAGAGAACTCATGGGGTTCCAGAGAAAATTAGTAAATTAGTAAAACAAATGCAATACATATTTTCAGTGAATCTTTCATTTCAAAGGCCTAGAAAAAATATCATCCAAGAAGAAAATAATAGGTAGCTAAACCTAAATCTGACTTTAGATTCCTCCTTCACAGCATTTATTGCCTGAGCCTGAAGTCATGCCACCACTCCCCTCTCCCAGGCTGAAAGAGGTGATAGCGTTCTTTCCTCCTGAGCCCAGAAGTATTCTCTACCCAGTACTTCAAGTAGTGACTCTCAGTCATAAGGAGGGATGACAATTACTTATCATTGTTGGCCTTCTGAGTTTTGAGAGGAAAGGAGGCTTCATTAAAGAATTCACCACCCACCACCAAGGTTGTCACTCAATATTTAAAGATGACAGAGACTGTCACAGATATGTATATGTAAAGACTCAAAAAATATGTCTTCCTTTCATTCTTCCTTTTAAAAATAAAACCAACTTACTCCAAAAAGGGCTCCAGATAATCAAGAAATTAATCAGAAGAAAGAAAGGAAAAATAAGGAAATTATGATACAAAACAGGAGTAAAACTGAAAAATATTTAAATGTAATTTATTCTAAAAGTGTGTTGAATAGTGTCACAAAACAGAATGCAAATTCCATTATCAATTTTTGAAAGAATAAAAAAAAGTAAATGCATAATATAAGCAAAAAAAGATAATCTGAAAATAAGAAACAAAATAAGTACAAAATCTCAGATTATGTCAATAAATGCTAAGGGGTGGGAGAGAAAGAAATGAGAATAAATAAGGAATGACTAGGTAGTGTCTCATTCTTGATATTCATAACTAATGAAATTTAGGGTAAAATGTCTAATTTATTTATCATTTGACATGTAATGTATGTTCATTATAGAAAAGGTAACCATAACTTGATCGCATTTATTAATAAATTAGCTTTACCTTCACATTGTTTTTATAAATATCTCACTTTATTTTATAATATACTCTTATTTTATGTTTTCCATCTCTGTTTTCATTTTTATCTTTTCCAATATTGATCAACTATGTTGGAATTATATCCTCTTTTTACTCTATTAGAGGTTTTCTTTAATTTAAAAAAATTTTCTCAACCCATGGTTCTCTAGGAGCATCAGGGAAAAGCATATCTATTGATCCCCTTTGTATAAAATGTGGGGTTTAGACTCCCATTCCTACCCTCCAGTTTCACAGGTTTGATTGCAGATTAGTTTTATTTTTCTTTTATATCTTAAAGGGTTTTTTCTGTAACAATGTGCGGGATGTTTTCGGAGCCCTTATGGGTATGAAAGTACACACACATACATTCCCTCCTGTGTGGTAAGAATATTTATATGGATAACCAGACGAGGCAAGAACAGTGACACCAGAAGAGCATGAAAGAAATGTTTATTCGTTCTCATGGGTCCTAGAAGAGAGACGGGTAGCACAGCTCACCAGGGTCACACGGGAAACAACATCAGGAGCAGAGCAGGAGGTTTCAGCAGACGTGGGGACTGTGCTTTTATAAGGTTACGTGGGTGGAGCTGTAGAAGCTGGTCAAGCAAGAGTGGAGTTCGGGGGAGTTTATATTTGACTTTTATGTAAGGGGGCATGAACCCAGGTCGGATATGGGGAGGAGAGGGAGAAGCTGTCCTGAAGCAGATGTCAGGGGTGTCACTGAGGGACCTAACAACAGGGTCTGAGATACCGAGGCATCATGACAGTTATTTCAAGTCACTGCACCCCATATGGGAAGGGCAGCTTCTCTGTGTGTAGAATTCCTTTGATCATTTCATGGGGATTTCAGAGAGAGGGAAGAAGTTAAAATCCAATGGATTGAAATCATCATTTTGATCCATAAATCCACCAAACAATTTGGAAACACGGAACTTTCTCCTTATCCCCTACTTTCCTTGATTCACTGGGCTTCAGAACAGCTCTGCCAATGGACTGAAAAAAAAAAGTCAACACAGGGAAAATAGCATTTTAACCAATGCAGAATATCCATTTCTATGTCATTCATTTGTTCAGTATTTATTGAGCAGCTTCTAAGTTCTGGCCATTTTGTTAAACATTGGGATACAATGGTGAGCCAAAATAGAGACGGGTTTAGTGTTAGACAGAAATTGAGTAATTTTACACATTAAATGAACAATTCCAACTGCAATATATGTTACAAAGAAGAGCTGTGTGATGTAAAGACATATCAGGATTCAGTGTGATTGGGAAGTCAGGGAAGCCTTCCTTTAGAAACTAACGATTGGCCTGAAATGTGAGCAGTGAGTTGGAATGAATGTGGCAGGAGGATGAAGACCGTTCCAGGAAGAGGGGATTGCATATGTAAACTCCTTACAGCAGATAGCAGCAGAGTGGATGCCCTGGACTCAAAGGAAGCGTGTGTGACTGGATGGGAGAGGACAGGTGCTGAGAGATACTATGTAGGTTTTGATAGAGGCCAGACCGTGCAGGGCTTGATAAGCCCCTGGTTTCAGAACAATGGAAAGCCATTAAAGAGGCGACATGGTCAGAAGTGTATTTCAAAAATTTTACTCTGGCTGCCCTGTAGAAATGTGCACGTAGCAAAAGCAGTTAAGAGGCTTTTGCAGTACTTCAAGAGAAGTGCAAAGGGAGTTTATAATAAGGTGTTGGCAGCAGAGATGTAAAAAAGTGGATAGTTGTGAATAGAAGTTAAAATTGGTGTTACTTTGTAATGGGTTGGATACAGGAAGGGGGAGCAGAAAGAGTCAAGTCTGACTTCCTAGATTTGTGACTTAACTGATAGATGGTGATGCTATTTGCAGAGATGGGAAACACTGGAAGACCAGTTTAAAGGAAGACAACAAAGCATTCACTGGCCTTAGTAGCATGGTGGTCTTTGGCGTAAAAGACAGATTGACACAGGTTGACAGTTGTGGAGGTCAGAAGTCTGAAATGGGTCTTACAGGGCTGAAACCCAGGTGTTGGAAGACCTGCATTCCTTCTGGGGACTCTGGAGAAAGCTTTATCCAGCTTCTAGGTTGCCACATTCCTTGGCTCACTCCAAACCTCAATTTGGTCATCACATCTTTTTCTTTTCACTCGGACCTTCCTGACTCCCGCTAAGGACCCTTGTTATTCCACTGGTCCCACCCAGGTAATCTGGGATAGTTGCCCTATCTTAAGATCCTTAATTTAATCACATCTTTAAAGCTTCTTTTGCCATGTAAGGTAACATTCACAGGGTTGAGGATGTGGACCTCTTTGAGAGGCCATTATTCAGCCTACCACATGAGGAAAGAATTTGAATGGGAATAGAAGTAAAAGAACCTGGTTGAGACTGAGAGGTTGAACACACAAAAGAGAGGAGATAACCCATTGTGTATGACTCCTGACAAAGTGTTCAGGGCCAAAACCTAATTAGAGGGATTAGCTGAAAGTGAAAGAGTTTTGGAGTTTTAGGAGAATGGAGAAGTTTTGAAAGACTCCTTCTGAGGAGAGAGAGCAGACTTGAAAAATACAGTAGGATTACTGTATAGTATTGGGGGCCCATTCAGGTTTGGGGATCATGAATTTATAGTGAGATTCATCTGCCCTATTGTTTGAATTTCTCCAGAAGTGATAGGTACAAGCATGAAAAAAGTAGATAATTGGGTTTCTCTCAAATATGGAGAATTGCAACAAAAACAAAGGTAAGGCAGTTTAGACTATTGGCAAAATAGATTATTGTAATAATAGACCATGAATTCTAAGCAGGGTAAATAGAGGAGGAAGGAAGGAAAGAACTGATGATGCTGAAGGAAGTGAACATCCTTGTATTAAGTCTTTGTCCTTATTTCTGATTATTTCCTAGAAAAGAGTTTTCAAAAGGAAATTTCTTGGTGGTATTTCTTGGTAGGATGCTAAATTTTACATACATATATAGTATGATCAAAACTATAACTGTGTAACTTATTTTGAGTAATCTGAACTAGAATGGGCACTAATAGAAAATAACTGTTCTTCTCCAGTCACATACTTTGGTTGCTTTGGGGTAGAAGAATAGTTTCTTTCCATAATTAAAGCCCACTTTCTGGGATTAGCAAGAAGAGTCTTGCTATCTAAATTAACACTTGAATCTTGTATCCATTTCAAAGCTAAAAGCTGGTGGGAGTGCCTTGGAATGGGAGGAGGTGTGGCTGATGTCTTCCTTCTGAAACTCTCCCCACCTCTTTTTCTGGCTTCTCTGGGT
This sequence comes from Cabassous unicinctus, assembly GCA_029593785.1. NCBI lineage: Eukaryota > Metazoa > Chordata > Mammalia > Cingulata > Chlamyphoridae > Cabassous > Cabassous unicinctus. Next base: position 6,517 of record JAQZBX010035448.1, read on the forward strand.
TCAGGGCTGGTGTGGTCGTCAGAATAACAGCCTCCCACAGATGTCCATGTCCTAAACCCCAGAATCTGTGAAAATATTTCTTTATATGGGAAAGAGACTTTGCAAATGTGATTAACTTAAAGATCTTAAGATGTGGAGATTATCCTGGATTATCCAGGTGGACCCAACCTAATCACATGAGTCCTTAAAAGAGGAGAGTCTTTCCCAGCTGTGATCAGCAGAATTATTTACCCCAAGAAAAAAGAGCATATACTTAATCCATTCCTGTGAGGGTGAATCCATCGTGAACAGGACCTTTTGAAGATGCTATCATGAGTTCAGGTGGGCCTTAATCCTGTTCCTGGAGGCTTTATGAAGAGAAAGTCACGTGGGGGAGTGGAAGCTGGAAGTCAGCAGAACCCACGTGACAGCAAGGCCAAGGAACCCAAGGATTGCTGGCCAGAACACTACTGACCCCGGGAGGAATCTTCTAGCCTCTGAAACCATGAGCCAGCAAATTCCTGTTGTTAAGCCACCCCACTGTGTGGTGTTTGTCATAGCAGCTGGAAAACTAAGACACCAGCTTTGGGCGGACAGAGATGCTATGACAGAAGGAGCGTTAGAGATGTGAAGTGAGTAGGACTCAACACACTGTTGCTGGCTTTGAAGATGGAGGAAGACAGCCATAAGCCGAGGAATGCAGGCAGCCTCTAAAAGCTAGAAAAGGCAAGGAAAGGGATTCTCCACTAGAGACTCCATCTTAACACATGCATAGCAGGGTACAATCACTGCTTTCTTCCCTTGGATATATGTTTTCACCATACCAAGGAATGGGAGTGCAGCCTGACCCACAGCCAGTCCCACCCTCCTCCCAGCCTTCCCAGATTGCTGAAGCAGGCCTCCTGCCTCCAGAATTCAGCAGGAGAGAAGCAGGTACCAATCTATGTCCACATATGCCCCTGAACTGCAAGGGATGAGTGTCAGCCTTACCCAAGAACTCTCCTGGCACTCCAAGTACCAGGATGAATCTCTGGGTTTGTGCTGCCCAGCAGGCATTAAGCCTGGGAATGAGAGGCTGACCTCTCCTTTATCAGCATATACCACTCCCCCCAAATGGTCTATGAGTGGTTCTCTGAAGCCTGGCCACTGGATTTGAGGCCTTCATCCTCCCCACTCCCTTCCTCATGAAGAAGAGAGAGGAAACATCACAGCACTCTTCTCAAGGGCATCAACTCCCTACTTAAGTGAATTCTTCAGTTTCCCCAAAATGTCTCTGTTAATGTGGTTTGGTGATGGGTGCTAGGGTCACAGGGTTACTTCATCCACTTTTGTGTAAGTTGTCTGGCATTTTGTCCGCCCTTGGGGTCTCTCTTTTGACAATGGGGTTACTTAACATCATGCCCTTCAGCTTTGGGACTTTAGCTGCAATTGTGTATGGAAGGAATAAATACTGCAGTCTTCATAATAAAGTTTTTTTTAAACCTACATAAATATATAATCATTCAATTTACCTGTGGTAAAAACTATCTATTGAGTTTCTCCTAAGTAAAATCAGCAACGTATCAGTTAGAATTTTTGACCACTTTAGCTTTTGGGGGTATAATCTGGGATTTTAATTTAATTTATTATTAGTTATTAGCTTTTTATATTATTATGTTCCCTTCAAAAATTACAACTTTTGATATCTTTTTTGCAACCACACTTACCATAATTTTTTAGACTAAGACTGCGCTTGCATAGTTTTGGTGATTGTGCATTCCTTTCAAACCATGACTTTCCCTACTTCTGAGGGATTTATTTTGATTCATCTTTTGGCTGGAATGTTCAGAAACCACTTTTTTGAAGGAGCATCCATGGTTTAGAGAGCCTTTGCATGTAGGAGACTATCTCATTTCCAGGTTAGCATTTAATGCCTCAAAGATTTTTTCCCATTTTTGATAATCTGCCCTTTTTTCTTCCTGGATGCTTCTGGGACTCTTTCACTTTACAGGAAATTATTTGAGATTTATTTAGGTGTTTGTTGTTCTTCATGAATGTTGCCTGGTACGTGGAGAGTGCTTTATATCTGCAAAATCATAGCTTTCTTCAGCTCAGCATTTTCATTTATATCTTTGCATATTTTTCTTACTCAATTTGTTATATTTTCTTCTTCAGGAGCACCAGTTTTTCATGTTATATCTCTACTTTCTGTCCTCCATGTCTACTATCTATTCCCTGAGTTTGACTTCTAGTTTCTCCTGTATGTTCTCAATGAAACTCTTAAACTTATTCTTCACATTCCTGATTTTCACGGGGCTAAACAACTATTGAAACTGAGCTCTCAGACTTCGCTAAACACATACACACACACCCATATCACTGTGTGGGAGCTATAATGCCATATATATAATAGGCTACTCAGAGTGCAAGATAAAATATATAATATTTAGGAATGTACATAACAGGAAAGGTGACTGGCACGTTAAAGGAAAATATGAAACTGAAAGATTTTCAATGAAAAAATGAAGGCAAATGGAAATACATGCCACATGTGTAGAGAGAAAAACTAAATAGTCATAGAGTAAATATATACCAGTGACACTGTGAACATAATTATTTTGGAACTTGACAAGATGACAAAATGGTTCAAAAAAAGAAAAAAGAAACCCCACAAAGTGCTGAGTAGAACACACAGATAAAAGAATAACGAGGGAAACTCGATCCACTAGAAATCAAAATATATTACAAAATGAAACTAATTAAAACGATGTGATGCTGGGCCATAATAACTAATGTATATATGAATTTTAAACATCATATATATGAATTTAAAATATCCTTTATAAGTGAATTTAAAATATCATGAGTGGGGATCACTATTTAGAGAAAAATCTGTTGGCTTATAAATTTTTACTGATTAAAAGAATGCAAAGTTATATTCTCAAGTCCTATCATACATAAATACATTTCAAAATTATTTTTACATTATCAATAATAAAACACTGTTAAAAACTATAATCAAATATAATGGTAGCGTATCAAACCACTCCATGAATGACTTCTGAGATTATTTGAAATATTTTTTTAAATCACAGTGGCAAAGACAATGGTATTTTACTACAAAAGTATTTTTAAAGTTCATAACTTTGGGGAGTGGATGTGGCTCAAGCAACTGAGCACCTGCCTCCCACATGAGAGGTCCTGGGTTCAGTTCCCAGTGCCTAATAGAGAGAGAAAAAAAATTAAAGTTAAAAAAATAAAGTTCATACTTTGAAAGTTTTATAGATTAAGACAAATAGAAAACTAGAGAAAATGCCTCAAATATTTCTGAATATAAATTTATTTTTATGATTGACAATTTGCAAATGGACTAAGATATATAATTCAAAATTAAATAAAATATGCAGACATATAAGAATTTAATCTTAGCATAAGAATTAAGGAACTGAAAAGTAAAATAATGATCAGTTGCCATATTTTTGACTTACCAAAAAGTGATGAGATTCCATATGGATTTGGGCACATTGACATTGACACTATCAAACACTGACAATGGGAATGCAACTTATTACCATGCTCTGGGAGTTTAGTATTGCCTATCAGTAAAATGGTAATGGCTTATGCATTAATAATTCTGGTCATGAAATAATCAAAATAATTTTAATTATCTGCGTATAACTGTTCATCCCAGTGCTGTTTAATTTAACCAAATTAAATGTCTTCTAACAGATTTTCTTAAAGAAATCACCATATATTCATCCTACAGGATATTTTGGAGGAATTTAAGTCATCTTAAGTTCTAAATACTAATAACATGAAAAAATGTTTAAGATATGTTTAAAAAACAAGGAACAACATTTTATGTGTACTGGTATGCCAACTCTATAAACTATGTAAATAGAATATACTTTGGAAAGAAAAAACACCAAAAGACCATGCCTGAATTTTTTTCTTTTTCCCTATACACAGAGCATTCTTTTCATGTTTTAATACGACTTTACCAATAATATATAAATCAAAAATGAATAAGCATACTGGGAAGTGGCTGTGGCTCAATTGGTTGGGCTCCCGTTTACCATATGAGAGGCCCTGGGTTCGATTCCTGGGGCCTCCTGGTGAAGGCAAGCTAGCCCATGTGCTGATAGCCTGCGCGGTGAGCTGACGCCCTGCGCGACACAGTGAGCTGGCACAGCAAGATGATGCAAAGGGAGACAAGCAGACACAGAAAAACAGAAATCAAATGGACACAGTGAGCACAAGCAGCAAGGGGGGGATAAATAAATAAAAAGAAATCTTTTTTAAAAATGAATAAGCATATTATTGATATTAATGTTAACATTCAAAATATTTGTTTCCAAAAGGTATCAGTGCACGTCCATCCAGCTTTTACCCCACCCTACCTTTTCCCAATTGGAGATGTTGCTATCACATACACAGCAACTGACCTTTCCAGCAACCAAGCCAGCTGCACTTTCCATATAAAGGTTATTGGTAAGTGTTCGTCAAATTTATTTGAGCAGGTTTGCAAAGGTAACCTAGGATCCGCAGGCACTTTGTTCTCTCTTTCTCCTTTATCTTCAATGACTCCCTTTCCACTCATTCTTCCTACTGGCATTGAAACCTACTCAAGCCACTCCCTCTTTGAATGCTATGGACTCTTTACCTTTCATAATATTTCTGATTTCTTCCCTTTTTCTTCTGAAAAGTTGCCTGTGGTTACCATCTCTCTCTTATTAACTGCCATTTAGTCTCAAAGTCAGTCGAGTTTGACTCTGTCCCCTCCCTCATGTAAACTACTTTCATGAGGTTGCCAAAGATCTCTGGCGTTCGTCCTTCTGCAGTCCTTTCAATCCTTATTTTACACAACCTTGACTCAGATTTTACATTACTAACCATCCTCCCCTTAAGAAAACTCTCTCCTTCCCTAGCTTCTCCTACACCAGTCTTTTCTGTTTCTTTCCCTATTGTTTCTCAGCTAACATTCATCCTTATCTCAGGTTTCTCTCCCTCTGAAAGACTCTCAAATGTCACCCCCAGGGTTCCAGCTTTGACCCTCTTCTCTTTCTCAGTCCATTTTTTTCATGAGTGATTTTGGTAACTGTTGACTCCTAGATTTCTATCTCCTGCTCAGATCTCGTTACTGAAATCCAAACCAATATATAAAACTGCCTACTGAACTTTCCCATGTGGATGTCCCACAGACATTTCAAACTCACCCAAACCTAATATATTCCTTAGCTCAGAAAATGACTCAACCAGCCATCTAGCTAGATGCTTTCAAGCGAAAATCTGAAAGTTGGCCTTAACGCCTCTGACTTCACCAACAGCCAATCAGTTGTCAGGGTCTACCGGTTTCACCTGCTGAAATCTGCCCCCCGTTTCTCGAACCTCACAGCCACTACTGTCGAGCAACCCTTCATTTTTTGCCTAGTTTACGGCATCATCTCCCAAATGGTCTTTGAGCTTTCAGCTTATTAATTAGACAGCCATATACCCACCACCAAAGCTTCATGCATGGAGAAGTAGATATGCAAAAGCACAGACTATTGGGTTCATTTAAAGGCAAGGTGACCAGTCACCTCTCTGTGCCTCAGTTCTTCATTCAAAAATAAGAATCATAAATATTCTAGCTCATGAGGTTATTGTGAGGTTTTCAATTAGCTAAAATATGTAAACTATTTGTACTAGTGCCTGACACACAGGAAGCTCTATGTAAAGACAAGATCAATAGTAACATGTTGGCATTTCCCTATATATGCTTCAGATCTATTTTTAATGTTTATTTAAAATTCAATACATTAAATTCATTCTAATAAGATTTTTACATATCTTCTTGAAATAACTAAAGTATATCAAACTGACTCTTTGCCCAATAAATTATGAAGTTTGATAAAAGTAGATAAAAAGACTCCAGTAAAAATCATTCTAATAAATTTCACAGTACTAAGTTTTTTCATTGCTTTTTCAGTGTTGTTATAAATATGAACTTTTACCTGTTACATGAAGAATGTGTTGGATTTTTTATATCTGACCTGGAATTTTAAGCCTGGAAATGTGATTCAAGATTCTGCCAAGTTTTAATTTTTCGTAATGAAGAGCCAGCATGGTGAATTGTAAAATGTGTACTCAAGTGTCTAGCTAAACACCAGCTAAGTGTTCAAAATATGAAAGAAAGAGTGATAGAGAATAAAGAGAGAGATGGGGAGAGAGAAAACATTCCAAAGCCTACGTTTCTTCTTTTCTTCCCATGACAGGGTGCCGGTGACTTTCGCATAAATGAGGGTGAGGTGAGATAGCGCCAAGCAGGAATGCTCTTGACTTCTGACTCGTGGCTTTCTCTCTCTAAGGCCTCAGTCCCAGTGACAAGGATTAAAACCTGCCCCGGTTCAGTTGGCCACGTCCTAAAAGGTCCTATTTACCCATGAGTTCACACCCATTGTCTTTCATTGGGGTACAGAGTTCAATCTACTACACATGGATAGGAACGCCTTTGTCTTGATGCCGGTGATGGTGCGTTGCTAGCTGAGTAGCTGCAGGCAAGCCTCTTAAATATAATTAGTCTGAGATCCCTCCCTACAAAGTTAGAAAAATAATATTTGTCCTGTCTCTCTCAAAGACATGAGATGATGGATATTAGAGCATTTTAAATGTATAAAATCTAGAGTTATATTTAATGACCTCATATATCCTCTTTGTCCTTCACTGAGATGCTAAAAATTCCCCCATGTTCAATTAGGACTTTGAAACCTCGCTCATCCCCTTCACCCAAATTCCACCGTTCAACCCAGATTACCATGCCCAGCAACACAAACTCATAATTCTTTAAGTTCTGCTGTGGGTTTCACACCCTCACCATTTCTGCCGCCCAACCCATGGCCACACCTTATTCTTTGTCTGCACCTAAATTTTATCGTATACTCCAGTGTGCCACCCTTGGGCATTAGCTCTTAACCTTATAGCAATATCATACCCTCATTTGGGTGTTGCATGTTCTACAACATGACTCAGATCTCTGCCCCTTGCTCCTCCATTTCGCCCTCTCTCAGCTCTTTCTTGACCCTTCAGATAAGAGGAGGCTCATGGGAGAAACTGGTTTAGTCATTCCACACCTTTGGCTTATCTGGGAACATGCTCTTCACTTCCAAGGGAGTCAATTCAACTACTATGAGCAGAATCCACAAACAGGTGCCACATAATTGCCATTTCCACAACTTTGCTCAGTCATTTTAGAAAACCTGGTATTTCTTCAACCGAAAACAGTAAAGCAAGCAGCAGCTCTTGCTTTTGAGGTTGTGCAGGTATCCTGGATAAAACACCTCATTATCAGTGGGGCTTCAGGGAAGACCTTTTGTCTTACTTGGTCAAGATTCTCTGCCAGCACAAGCAGATTTCAGTGCTCTCTTGCAAACCCTCTCCTCACTTTTGAATAGCAGCTGTGACCTCTTTCTCTGTTTCCCTGTTCTTTAGACGTAGAACCACCTGTCATAGACAGGTGCAGATCCCCCCCTCCGGTCCAGGTCTCAGACAAGGAGCATGCTGCACCCTGGGATGAGCCTCAGTTCTCAGACAACTCAGGTAAGAGGGCAGGGATTTTGTTGTGAGCACACTAACACTGAATCATATTTCATTTTAAAAAAAAAACTTTAAAAAAGAAATGGAAAGCAAAGTGTATCTAAATAGGATGACTAATTATATAAGGTAATATATTTTAAGGCTAAGATAATTATACTTAATTTAACATTATTAATCCTGCCTTTCCGTGGGGCTTCCCTTCATTCAATATTCAAAGGACATTTATTAAACCTGTGCAAGTTCCTGTATTGAATGTGTTCTGATAAATTTATTGAGTTTGCAAGCATACATTATCCTGAAGATAGTAACTCATTCTATTAGTATCTCTAGCATATCTACATACTTGCCAAATAAATCATAAGAAATCCTAGGAAAGCAGGGAAAAAATGGGTAAATACAACTGAAACTGAAATTGAATTGAAATTCACTTTGAAGGTTTCACCCAGAACACAGCAATCAAAATGCAAACTGAATAGATGCTTTAATTAAATTTCCAATGTCCAAACAGACTGACCTAGCAAGGAAAGTCATTTGCACAGCAAGAATGCCTTAATTTAATAGGGTCTTTGAGTCTATAAAAATAAAAATACCAACCATATTTCTATGTTATGGTTTAAATATTAAATTTTGTGTTCTCTATTAGTGGCCAAATCAACGTAAATATAATGCCCAGCTGATTTGTATGAAGAGAAGATGAAACTTCAAATAAGGTGACAAGTAAAGGGACTGCAGACCAATAACCCCAAAATCCGACTCCTTTCCTTTCCAGGGTCTGTACTGGTCATCACCAGAAGTCACACACCGGGACACCTTTTCCCTCACGGGGAGACTATAGTGCAATATACAGCCACCGACCCATCAGGCAATAGCAGGACATGTGACATCCACATTGTCATAAAAGGTATTCTCTTATAAGTGCCCCAGAAATCCAGTTGACATTTGATATGTGTGGCTGCTATAGCCCTCTATTTTGTGAAAGAATTAGGCTAAGAGCAGTAGAGTTTTAAAATTAGAAGACTGATAGATTTTACTTAGGTTTCCAGTTGTCATTACTTGCCTTCATGATAGATAGACTTCCAGGGTAGACTTAAATGAACAGTTTCTCTAGAGCCACGAAATATTATTACCATGATTCTATTCTGAATGCTTGAGGAGACATTCTGAACTTTTATTTGCTACTCAACGTTATCAAGTTATCATTTTTCTTAAGGGAATGCCAAAAATAACAAACCCAAATCATAAAAGCTTTTAGATTTTCATAAAATACACACAACTTCTAATTACAAAAGGGCAGCTTTTCAGGGTATGCCCACCTAAGAACCAGAAGCAGACATTGCCATGAATTTTTTTTTTCTTTTTCTCTTTTTTGAGGTACCAGGGCCAGAGATTGAACCCAGGACTTCATATGTGGGAAGCTGGTGCTCAACCACTGAGCCACATCAGCTCCCCTGAGTTGGTTTGTTTTTGTTTGCTTGTTGTTTGTTTTCTTGTTTTTAGGAGGCACTGGGAACCAAACCCAGGACCTCCCGTGTGGGAAGCAGGTGTTCAACCGCTCCCATTACAAGAATTTTTAATGGGGTTTATGGTGAAAGGTTTCTAGAAATAGTGGTGGACAGGAGAAGTCCTTTTCACAATTCGGCTTAGACTCCTGGAATCTACTTTATACTACTACTAATACCACTTGATTTGGCTAATGCTGTTTTCACACAGGTTCTCCTTGTGAAGTTCCATTCACACCTATAAATGGGGATTTTATATGTACTCAAGATAGTACCAGAGTTAACTGCACATTAAGTTGTTTGGAGGGCTATGATTTCACAGAAGGGTCTACTGAGAAGTATTATTGTGATTTTGAAGATGGTATCTGGAAACCTCCATATTCCACTGAATGGCCAGACTGTGCTAGTAAGTTCTAATTTTATTTTGAACTTTTTTAGTGTGTGTGAATATGTGTGTCTGTGAGTGTGTGTATTTATAAAGCATTAGAGGAAAATTGGGATCAGGTTTGGTGCCAGCAATTCCAAAGGTATGTAGACAAAAGGAATGCTTATCCCTGGTTTAAAATATAAGCCCACTGGAATCTTGCCAAATATTGGATTGCTATAGGATAAGATTCAGTTTAAGGCAAAACCATCTTGGCCATTTCATTTTTATTTACCAGAAATAGCTGGAGAGACTTATCAGCATGTAGTTCGTGACCAATAAACTTGAATATATAGTCTCATATACTCTGCAGTAGGCCTTATATCTAAAATCCAATATATGTGATGAAATGAAAAAGGTCAGTCACATTCTCTTTAGACTTGATTTAGATACAAATTGAACTATTCTATAATCTTAAATATACATTGTTATATAAACAACCCAATTGCTTTGTCTAGTGTAAATAAATATACCCTGGAGTGAATCTTTGGTCCATTTTCCACAGATGGGGTTTAAATTCCAGTATCTCAGAAAAAGATTAAAACCCACTTACTAAGAGACACAACGAGGAGACACAATGAAAGACACTACAAGCAGGGAGCGGAGGTGGCCGAAGCAATGAGGCACCTCCCTCCCATATGAGAGGTTCCGGATTCGGTTCCCAGTGCCTCCTAAAAAGAAGACAAACAGAGAACAGACAGCGAGTGCAAACAATTGGGGGTGGGGGGGCAGGGATTCATAAATAAAATAAATCTTTTAAAAAAAACCACTTACTGCATCTATTTTTTTTTCCAAATTAGGAAATTAAATAGAAGCAGTATCACATACCTCTTTCATAGACTAAGATGGTAGGATTTTATTATTTATGAATATTTGGGGGCATCTTGCTGAATCTAACTAATGCAAACCTCTGATCCAAGGAGAAATTTATCGATATGTAAATTACACTTCCAAGGATGTTTCATATCATATTTAGAAATTTTTCAATACCTATTGGTATTATGATCAGTTGATGCTTAGGAATTTTCCATAACTGTCCTCTCTGGTTTTTATATCAATCCCATAAATCATATTAGAATGAAAATATTTAGTTGCAATTATTCCATAGAAAGTTAAATCTTTGCTTTGAAAAACACGAATTGAAGCTGTTTTGAATTGAAGCTGTTTTGTTCAACATTTTCCAGTAAACCGTTTTGCAAATCATGGCTTCAAGTCCTTTGAGATGCTTTACAAAGCAACTCGCTGTGATGACACGGATCTGCTGAAGAAGTTTTCTGAAGCCTTTGAGACTACCCTGGGGAAAATGGTACGTCAGGAGTATTCCTTTATTGGTTGTCATATTTTAAAGGACTCTACTGAGCTTTCTGTAGCCTCTCTCGGTCATTTGCAGCTGAAATTCCTTGTCCCAATTACTTCCCTCTTTCTCATGGTTCTTAATATATAGAATTGATATTTCTAATATTTAAAATTACTCATAGGTTTTGGACTTTCTGGAATGAATTATAAGTAAATCTGTATTTTAAGAAAACAACTTTTTATTATTTTTAGCAGCCTGAGCCAGAAAGTCACAGCAGCTTAAGACCCATCTGGTTTGAGAATGACTGCTTTACCATTTAATGTCTGACAAAAATACCAAATATTGTAGACTGAATTTCTTTTTGATGAGGAGATAAATGAATTGTAGAGGATTTTCTTTTTCATACATTTTTTGTTTAGGATTCTTTCAGTGTGTAAGGGAAAGCTATATATTCTTTCTTTCCTTCCTTCCTTCTTTCCTTTCTTTCTTTCCTTCCTTCTTTTCCTTCCTTCCTTCCTCCCTTCCTCTCCTTTCTTTCCTTCCTTCCTTCTTTTCCTTCCTTCCTCCCTCCCTCCCTTTCCTTTTTTTCCCTTTTTTTCCTTTCTTTCCTTTCTTTTAGAAGGTACTGGGGATTGAACCCAAGACCTCATACATGCAAATCAGGCACTCAACCATTGAGCTACACTCGCTAACCGCATAGTAACTGTAGTAAGCATCCTGAAGGCAGGAAGCATGTTATAAACATATTCGTATCCCTAACAGGGCCAGAGTGGGTTCCATTTTATTTATTTACTAACACATTTTATCGTGCTGCTTGCTATGTACCTTTGTAACCACCTTTAAAATATTAACTAATATTTATTTAGTAAACACTTGTTGAAAAAATTATTTAAATCTATTCAATACAACCAAATTCCAAAAAGAGAAAAAAAATGTCATTGTTGCTGACAAACTAAGAAAAAAACTGTGCCCATTAGGTTATTATTACTATAAATCTATACTTGAAAAGGGAACAATACACCTCATACTAATTATACTCCATCACAAACTGGTGAACTAGTCCTTAAAATTTAAACCCACATTGCAAATTGTATGAGTGATTTTTGTGCATTGGATTCAATATCTATCATAAGCTAAATGTAGCAAATTAAAGATGGCATAGTAGATCATAATGTGATACTGTTTATTTGTTCATATAACAAATATGTATGTCCCAACCTAGACACTAGGCATATACAAGTGGACAAAACAAAGTTCCATGTGCTCATGGAATTTACTCCTAATGAATAAAGTTGGGCGATAAGCAAATTAACAAGTAGCATGTCAGATGGCATAATGCTATAGAATAAAATAAAGCAGAAGAGAAGGCAAGAAACTGGGATAGGGCAAGAGTATTGCTAGTTAAATAGTTTAAGGAAAACCTCACTAATAAGAGTCCTGTTTGAGAAGGGAGTGAAGGAGTGAGCCATGAACATACCAAGGAGAAGAGTGTTCCAGACAGAGAGAATAGAAAGGGCAAATGCTCTGAGGCAGGAGTTAGCCTGGGAGTTTGAGCTGATGAAAAGAGATCAGTGTGGCTAGAGTAGAGAGAATAATGGGGGGAATGGTAGGAGATGATCAAGGAAATGACAGGGTAGAGTGGGTAAGGTTTGAAGAGAAAGCATGCTACGAGGGGCCTTGAAGGTCATTGTGAAGACTACCTCTTATTCTAAGTGAGAAAGAAAGCCATTGGAGGGTTTAGAGTAGAGGAGTAAAATGGTATGGCTTTCATTTTAACAGGGCCAACTAACTGATGGCTCTGGGCAGTGGGGGGAGCTGGGAGAAGGGTTCGAGGCAGGATGACCACACCACACAGGAAGCTGAAAGTAAGAGATGATGGTGGCTTGGATCAGCACTGGAGGTTGAGGATTGATTGGATTTTGGATATATTCCAAAAGTAGATTGAGAGGGACTTGCTGATAGATTGGATGTAGAGTTTGAGAGAAAGAGGAAGTCGAGGACAACTCCAGAGTTTGGCCTTAGCAACTGGAAAAATGGAGGTAAGCATGTGGAGGCTTAAGGTGCGATTTATATCTCCAACTGCACATGTTGATTGCACAATTAGGTATACCAGACTGGAATTCAGGGAAGACGTCCAAGCTAAACTTGGGAGGTGACAGTGCATAGATAGTATTTAAAGACATGAGATTGGGTGACATCACCTAGAGATAGAGAGTATAGATTGAGAAGACATCTGAGAACTGAGCCTCAGAACTGGGTGGTCAAGTAGATGAGGAACCAGCAAAGAAGACCAAGAGGGAGCAGTCAATGAGGTAGGAGGGAAACCAGGAGAGTTTTCTGTCCTGGAAACCAAGTTTCAAAGAGGATGGAGCAATTAACTGTTCAGATGCTGATGACAGATCAAACAAAATGGAGATTGAGAGCAAACTCAGTTTTGCAGCACAGAACTTTTTGGACCCTGATGAGAGGAATTTCAGTGGAGGGGGGTCAGGAGAGGCTGATGGGTGGGATTGGAAACTGTGTATATAATCAACTTTTTAAAAGGATTTTTATTTCTTGCTTCAAAAAAGGAGAAATAAAGGAGCTGTGAATTGTGGTTTTTGTGTTATGTGGGTGAAATTACAAGCAATTTACATATTTATAGGTATGATCCAGCAAAGAGGAGAAAACTGATCATTTAGGAAAGAGAGGGGATGATGGAGTGATGGCCTTGAGGAGGTGGGAGGGGATGGGATCTGGGGAATGAGAGGGTTTGGTTTTAGGGAGGATCACAGATTGCTCTCCCATTATCTCAGGAAGAAAAGCGGAATATACTAGAGCACAGGTGCAGGTAGTGGGTTCACATGGTGGTGGAAGCAAGTGAAACTTCTATTTTGTCAGTGCAAAAAGGTGCAGTGATCAGCTGACAGTCAGGATGGGAAGAAGGTATTGGAGGGTTGAGCAGAGAGAAAATGGTGTAAAATAGTAAAATAGTATTCTAGGAGAGAAGAAGCAAATATATGAAAGAAATATAGAAATACAGTAAGCAGGGCTGTGTTTTCTCTCCAGCCATAAGTGATCATGTGGGTACAGGTGTGGAAAAAAAGCAGAGCAATTAATTGAGCCAGGGTTAGGAGCTCTCCAGGCAAACAAAAAGAGGGTGGTGTATGCAAAGAAGTGATTGATGGCAATGGACCATGGAATCTCAGCCAGGTAAATAAGGAAGTAAAGACGTGAGGGACTGAGGGCCCTCAGTGAAGAGTGGTAGGGTCAATGGGTTATAAATTCTGATGGGGTCAAATAATGTTTGAATTCATGGGAGTAGGAGAAGGTAAGATCCCTGGTAATGACAATACCTTAGGGGATGACTGGGGGATTAAGGTTACAAACTAAGGTTGGAAGACAGAGGGAAAAGAGGAAAAGGAACTGAGAAGTTGGAGTGACAGAAGGATTAGTTATATGGATGTAAAATTCACCAGGAATTATACCAGGGACAGTTATTACTGTTCCTGGAATGAGGGGGATGACTGCCACAAGGAGGCACAGTGAGTGGCATAGTTGAGGTCAAGAGCTTCAAAACTGGGGGGAGGGAGGGTTTAAGGAGGTGGGATGAAGAATGACCTGGAAACAGTGATGAGAAGAAGGGAGGACACTTCTCCACCTCCAGGCCCACCCACCACTTGAGAAAACTGGAAAGCTGATTTCGTTTAGAGCCAACAGTGAAGGAAACATTAAGAGAGAAATTTGAAAATAATAGGAGTTTTTGCTGATGACTGACTGACTTTCAGAGGGAGGTTTTGGGGACTAGGGGAGCAGAGGGAGGAAGCATCAGAGAAAAAGAGATCTACAAAGCCATATGTGGGTGAAAATTTTGAGACAAGAGATAACCCGGGAATCTTGGGCTTCTTGTGGTGAGTGACATAAACACAGATAATAGAAGGCAAGGGACTAATCCTGGTGATCTACCAGCAGTTTGAAGCTGGAGGGCAGGAGTCTGGTCAGGAGCTGCAGAGCTCTGGGGCCCTCACTTCCCTCCTGCTGATGGACTGTGAAGGCCAGGGGAGCAAAGACTTGTCCACAGAAAGACACGTGATTTACACTGGATCCTCTCTTTATTTGCAGGTCCCATCATTTTGTAGTGATGCTGATGACATTGACTGCAGACTGGAGGACCTGACCAAAAAATATTGCCTGGAATATAATTATGACTATGAAAATGGCTTTGCAATTGGTAATTAAATTATTTGGTGTCAGTAGTTTGCAAGACTGATTTGCAAAATAAGAAAATAGTTTTGGAAAAGTAGAGCAGACTAGAAAAAATAACTTTTATTAATTAATTCATCGTGTATTTTAGGATGGCTACATAATTTGATAGTGTGCTTAATGGTCATTATGAATATATTAAACTTTGGTACCACTAGGTTATTTCAAAATATTAGCCAAAACTCTTTGGAATGACAAAACCCTAAAGAAACTAAGTCACATTATGATTGAAAACTCCAAATACTAATTTGGTATGTTAGAAGAGAATAGTAATAGTTGTAAAGTGCTGATACCAATTTTTATATGGCATTGAATTTAACTTGAAATTAATTTGAATTAATTTAAAGTAGTTGATACATATAAAATACTCCAATTCCTCACCCAGAATGTGATTCAATTTATTTGTTTAATATGCTATTCAGTGGAATTTTGATGTTTTTCTCCATATAGACTCTACATTTTTATTAAATGTATTTCTAAGTAGGGTATGTGACTTTTTTGCTGGTATATTGGCCGCTTAGATTACTGCCTTAATATTTCAATTGTCAAAACTATTGGAGTTTTTCATTAGGAATCTTATTGTTCTTTCCAGTAATTATACTTCTGGTATTTATTTCACTCATATAAAATGGTCCAGAATTTCCAGAGTTATGCTTTAAAAAATGTAACAGTGAAAACAAAATACTGTCATAGCTAAGCACATGGACTCTAAGACCAAACTGCTAAGGTCCAAATCCCAGCTTCACCACATACTGTGTGGTCGTGAGCAAGTTATTACACCACTCTGTGCCTCAGTTTCCTCATCCATAAAATGGAGATATAGGAGTCCTGATCTCAGAGGGTCATTGAAAAGATTAAATGACTGAGTACAAGTAGGAAATCTAAGAGTGTGATGAGTATTAACTCATTTACAGCAGACAGCCCTTTTGTTTCTTTTTTTTTTTCATCATTTTTGTTTCTGACAGTAATCTTATTGGTAATACTTTTAGTGATTTAGCATAAAGAGTGATGTTGACTGTTGTTTTAGACTTTTAAAATTTTTATAGTCTCATTTGTACATATGTGGTTATTGCAAAAATTTGAAAAATGCTGAAAAAAGAACAAAATTAAAATAAGCTGCAATCCCAGAATAACTGTTAATACTATATATAATGACTATATGTATGCATATCCTGTTTTGTAAGCATACTTTTTTTAGTTAACATTATATTGAGGCCATTTTTCTGTCATTAAATATTATACTGAATACAGTTTTCATGGCCACACATTATTTCATCAAATAAATTTACCATAATTTATGTAAACAATTCCCTGTTGGTGAACTTTGGGGTTGGTTTGCATTTTTAATTATGAAAAATGACACTCTTCAATGAACATTTTGGAAGCTAAGGCTTTAGACAGGAAACATCAGAGTAGCACTGGTGGTGGAGTTGACAGTGGCACACCTGGAATAACAGTGACTCCTCTGTTCAATGTGACCCGAGACTCCCCTCCCAGATCTTTGGAGTAGGATGTGAGGGTGAAAGGATGCACCCGGAGAGAGTCAGCTGTCACCATAGGGCAATGAGATGGACGATATTTGTCACCCAACAAAGATTCACATTGCAGTTTTCTAGATTTAGGCCTGGGCAGGTGGTACTCATGATCCTAAGAGAAAGTCTTCCTTCCTGAGTGTCTCCCCAGTGGAGAGTCCTGAGATCAACATAATATTTATAGCAACACTGGATGGGATGGACTACAAAGGGCAGGTGAAAATACTAAAATGGGTTTGACTCCTGGTTAAGAATCCCTGCTCTAAAGCTAAGATAATTAGCTCAGAAGTAGAATGGTTTAAATGCCTTGGTATCTCTATAAAGACTTTCCTTTCTTCCTTTAGTCGAATCCAGTGGTAATCTAATTTTAATATGAAGTGCCCCAAAATTGCAACATAAGAATGTAGACTGAAACCTTTATGTGGTATATTATGGGCAATTTAGGAAACAGTCAAGGGCAGTTTGACTTCGACAGGTCTGTCCCTTGGGGCTCTACATGAGACTCTAAACTGTGAGCAAGATGCAACTGAGTGACCATTTGTTTCTCTGCCCCAACTGTCCAGGACCAGGTGGTTGGGGCGCAGCTAATAGACTGGACTATTCTTACGATGACTTCTTAGACACTGTGCGAGAAACACCCCCAGGCACTGACAGAGCCAGATCTTCACGGATCAGAAGAGGCATTCCAATGTCTGACCACAAAATTAAGTTAATTTTTAACATCACAGGTAAGGATAGACTGTCTATTTGGAAAGGTAATATCACGTGCAATTCTTATTTGAAAACCTGTTTCCCAAATCTTCCATTTATTATCATTATAAAGAAAAAGCCCAGGAACTTAGAATCAGGGAGAGCACAAGGAACTCAGCCGTGTCATGGCTGGTTAATTAATATCACAGATGCGTTTTTATGTTCTCACCTCAACAAACACCCTGTTTTGATTTTGTCTTGGCATGATAACAAAGGCGTGTTTTTAAAATGCAGTAATTTACAGGTGTTTAATATGATATAATGAAGAACTCTCAAAGGTAATGTAGATACGGCAGAAGAATTTTTTTTTATTGTATCGTTCTTAACATCATCCAAGGGTTCAATAGGTGGTGGCTGAGATGATTTTGAGGTGTTTCCTTTTTCCTGGAAAGATTATTAATAGGCTCTTTTTTGGTGAAAAAAAAAACAACTAACTGCAAATGGCTTCCTGAAGCACCTTGTGTGTGTGTGTGTGTTACACTTTATTTTGTTTTTATCTCAGCTAGTGTGCCATTACCTGATGAAAGAAATGATACCCTTGAATTGGAAAATCAGCAACGACTCATTAAGACCCTGGAAACGATCACAAATCGACTGAAAAGGACCCTCAATAAGGAGCCCATGTATTCTTTTCAGCTGGCATCTGAAATGCTGGTAGCTGACAGCAACTCGTTAGAAACGGAGAGGGCTCACCTCTTCTGCAGACCAGGCTCTGTGCTGAGAGGGCGGATGTGTGGTAAGATATTCCCCGCTGGTCAAAAATACTTAGCGCACAGGG
>JAQZBX010035449.1:0-24571 GCA_029593785.1 Cabassous unicinctus
CTATGCATGTGTTTTCAATTAGAATCAACTTGAAAACACTTCTTTTCCCTAAGTCTGGCTGAATGCATTGAGTTCTTTGCTTTAGAAAACCAAAAAAGAAATTTTTTCCTTGGCTGATTTGCATGTGTATTCACTTACAATGAATTTAAAGACACTGGTTTCACCAACTCTCTGTGAATACCATAGATACTTGAAGATGGAATGTTAAGTAAGATTATTGTTTATTTTGTTGCTATGACCTTGTTTTTACTCACACATCAACACACGGTTTTTACCTATAACTATGCCAAGGCAGTGGTTAATTCACTTTACAAACCTAAATAATATTGTCTTTTGTTGGCTGCTATGCCTGTGTTTTCCCTTAAATTCATCTTCAAAACACTGGTTTTACCTAAAATGCTGTGAATGAAGCAATAAATTCAACTTTCAAAGTTAAGTAAGATACTTGTTTGTTTGACTGCAATGCGCTTGCTTTCACTCATTATCAAGGTGAAAACCCTGCTTTTATCTAATGCTATGCCAAAGCACTGGTTTCTTCAGTTTTAGAAACTATGCAATATAACCATTACATTGGCAACTCTGCACTGGTTTTCACTTACAACTAATATCAAAACACTGCTTTTACTCCATCAAAGCTGCCGGTTCCTCAGTTTTGAAATCTAAGTAAGATGCTTGATTCTTATGCTGCTATGCATGTGCTTTCAATTACATTCACCTTGAAAACACTGCTTTTCCCTAATGCTGGCTGAATGAAGTGATTTCTTTGCTTTAGAGAACCAAAAAAGAAACTTGTTTCATTGGCAGATTTGCATGTGTATTCACTTACAATCAATTTCAAGACACTGGTTTCACCTAACTCTCTGTGAATGCATTAGTTACTTCAAGTTTGAAAGGTAAGTAAGATTCTTGTGTGTTTGGCTGCAATTCCCTTACTTTCACTCACATGTCAACACACGGCTTTTACCTAATGCAGTGCCAAGGCAGTGGTTTCTTCACTTTACAACCCTAAAAAAGATTTGTGTTTTATTTGCTGTTATGCCTGTGTTTTACTTAAATTCCTCTTCAAAACACTGGTTTTACCAATCACGCTGTGAATGTCCGAGTTAATTAATCTTTCATAGTTTAGTAAGATACTTGCTTGTTTGGCTCCTATCCACTTGCTTTCACTCATTTTCAATGCGAAAACACTGTTTTACCTAATGCTATGCCAAAGCACTGGTTTCTTTAGTTTTCAAAACTAAGCAGCATATTCATTGCATTCGCAGCTATACACTTGTTTTCACTTACAACGGATATCAAAACATGACTTTTACTATGACAAAGCTGCCGGTCCATGACTTTTGAAATCTAAGAAAGATTCTTGTTTTGTACACTGCTTTGCATGTGTTTTCAATTACAATCACCTTGAAAACACTGCTTTTCCCTAAGGCTGGCTGAATGCAGTGAGTTCTTTCCTTTAGAAAACCAAAAAAGAATCTTGTTTCATTGGCTGATTTGCTTGTTTATTCACTTACAATCAACTTCAAGACACTGACTTCACCTAACACTCTGTGAATGCAGTAGTTACTTCAAGTTTGAAATGTAAGTAAGTTGATTGTTTGGCTGCTATGCCCGTGCTTTCACTCACATATCAGCGCATGGCTTTCACCTAATGCTAAGCCAAGGCAGTGGTTTTTACACTTTACAAACCTAAATACGTTTTGTGTTTTCTTTGCTGCTATGCCTGTGTTTTCACTTAAATTCATCTTCAAAACACTGGTTTTACCTAACATGCTGAGAATGCCCCAGTTAATTCAACTTTGAAAGTTATGTAAGATACATGTTTTTTTGGCTACAATGCACTTGCTATCATTCCTTATCAATGAGAAAATACTGCTTTTTCCTAATGCTGTGCCAAAGCACTGGTTTCTTCAGTTTTAAAAATTAAGCAATATACTTATTATATTGGAAGCTATGCACTTGATTTCACTTACAATGAATATCAAAACACTGCTTTTACTATGCCAAAGCTGCCAGTACCTGACTTTTGATATCTAAGTAAGATTCTTGTTTCTTACGCTGCTATGAAAGTGTTTTCAATTACAATCACCTTGAAAACATTGCTTTTCCCTAATGCTGGCTGAATGCAGTGAGTTATTTGCTTTAGAATACCAAAAATGATACTTGTTTCATTGGCTGATTTGCACATGTGTTCACTTACAATCAATTTCAAGACACTGGTTTCACCTAACTCTCTGTGAATGCAGTAGGTACTTCAACTTTGAAAGGTAAGTTCGATTGTTGTTTTTTTCGCTGCTGTGCTCTTGATTTCACTCACATGACAACACACAGCTTTTACCTAAGCTAAGCCAGCGCAGTTTTATCATTACTTTACAAACCTAAATGATATTTCTCTTTTATTTGCTGCTATGCCTGTGTTTTCACTTTTATTCATTTTCAAACACTTGTTTCCCATAACAATCTGTGAATGCAGCAGTTAATTCACCTTTCAAAGTTAAGTAAGACACTTATTTCTTTGGTCGGTATGTGCTTGCTTTCATTTATTATCAAAGTTAAAACACTGCTTTTGCCTTATGCTATGCCAAGGCACTGGTTTCTTCAGTTTTCAAAACTAAGCAGCATACTAATTACATTGGCAGCTATGCACTTATTTTCATTTACAGCGAATGTCAAAACACTGCTTTTACTATGCCAACGATGCCGGTTCCTGACTTTTGAAATCTAAGTAAGATTCTTGATTCTTACACTTCTATACATGTGTTTTTAAATAAAATCCCCTTGAAAATACTGTTTTTCCCTAATGCTGGCTGAATGCAGTGAGTTCTTTGCTTCAGGAAACCAAAAAAGAAACTTATTTCTTTGCCTGATTTGCAAGTGTATGCACTTACAATCAATTTCAAGACCCTGGTTTCAGCTAATTCTCTGTTAATGCAGCAGTTACCACAAGTTTGAAAGATAAGTAAGGTTCTTCTTTGTTTGGCTGCTATGCCCTTGTTTTCACTGACATGTCAACACATGGCTTTCACCTAATGCTAAACCAAGGCAGTGCTATCTTCACTTTACAAAGATAAATAAGATTTGTGTTTTATTGGTGGCTATGCCTGTGTTTTCACTTAAATTCATCTACAAAAGAGTGGGTTTACTTAACATGCTGTGAATGCCCCAGTTAATTCAACATTCAAATTTAAGTAATATACTTGTTTGTTTGGCTGCTGTGCACTTGCTTTCACTCCTTATCAACGTGAAAACACTGCTTTTACCTAATGCCATGCCAAAGCCCTGGTTTCTTCAGTTTTCAAAACAAAGCAATATACTCTTTACATTGGCAGCTATGCACTTGTTTTCACTTACAATGAATGTCAAAACACAGCTTTTAGTATGCAAAATGGGCCAGTTCCTCACTTTTGAAATCTAAGTAAGATTCTTGTGGCTTACACTGCTATGCATGTGTTTCCAATTACAATCAACTTGAAAACACTGCTTTTCCCTAAACCTGGCTGAATGCAGTGAATTCTTTGCTTTAGAAAACTAAAAAAGAATCTTGTTTCCATGGCTGATTTGCATGTGTATTCATTTACAATCAATTTGAAGACACTGGTTTCACCTAAGTCTCTGTGAAGGCAGAAGTTTGTTAAAGTTTGAAAAGTGAGTAAGTCTCTTGTTTGTTTGGCTGCTAAGACCTTACTTTCACTCACATGTCCACACATGGCTTTTACCTAATGCTAACCAAAGGAAGTGGTTTATTCACTTTACAAACCTAAATAAGATTTTGTCTTTTATTGGCTGCTATGACTGCATTTTCACTTAAACTCATCTTCAAAACACTGTTTCTCTTAACATGCTGTGAATGCCCCAGTCAATTCAACTTTTAAAGTTAAGTAATATACTTGTTTGTTTGCCCGCCATGCCCTTGCTTTCCCTCACATGTTAACACACGGTTTTACCAAATGCTCACCCAAGGAAGTGGATTCTTCACTTTACAAACATAAATAAGATTTATTTTTATTTGCTGCTATGCCTGTGTTTTCACTTAAATTCGTCTTCAAAACCCTGGTTTTACCTAACATTCTGTGAATGCATCAGTTAATTAAACTTTGAAAGTCTAGTAAGATACTTGTTTGGCTGCTATGCACTTGCTTTCACTCATTATCAATGTGCAAACACTGCTTTTAACTATTACTATGCCAAAGGACTGGCTTGTTCAGTTATCAAAACTAAGAAATATACTCATTGCCTTGGCAGCTATGCACATGTTTTCACTTATAACGAATGACAAAATACTCCTTTTACTTTGCCAAACCTGCCGGGTCCTCACTTTTGAAATCTAAGTAATATTCTTGTTTTGTACACTGCTATGCATGTGTTTTCAATTACAATCAACATGAAAACACTGCTTTTCCCTAAGCCTGGCTGGAAGCAGTGAGGTCTTTGCTTAAGAAAACCAAAAAAGAATCTAGTTTCATTGGCTGATTTGCATGTGTATTCACTTACAATCAACTTCAAGACACTGGCTTCACCTAACTCTCTTTGAATGCAGTAGTTTCTTCAAGTTTGAAAGGTAAGTAAGTTTCTTCTTTGTTTGGCAGCTATCCTCTTGGTTTCACTCACATGTCAACACATGGCTTATACCTAATGCTAAGCCAAGGCAGTGGTTTCTTAACTTTAAAAACCGAAATAAGGTTTGTCTTTTATTTGCTGCTATGGCAGTGTTGTAACTTAAATTCATCTTCAAAACACTGGTTTTACCTAACACGCTGTGAATGTCCCAGTTAATTCAACTTTCAAAGATAAGTAAGATACTTGTTTGATTGGATGCTATGCACTTGCTTTTACTACTTCTCAAGGTGAAAACACTGCTTTTATCTAATGCTATGCCAAAGAATTGGTTCCTTCAGTTTTAAAACCTAAGCAACATACTCAGTACATTGTTAGCTATGACCTTGTTTTCATTTACAACAAATGTCAAAAACTGCATTTACTGGGCTAAACATGCCGGTTCATGACTTTTGAAATCTAAGTAAGATTCTTGTTTCTTACACTACTCTGTATGTGTTTTCAATTACAATCACCTTGAAAACACTGCTTTTCCCTAATGCTGGCTGAATGCAGTGAATTCTTTGCTTTAGAAATGAAAAAAGAAACTTGTTTCATTGGGAGATTTGCATGTGTATTCACTTACAATCAATTTCCAGACACTGGTTTCACATAACTCTCTGTGAATGCAGCAGTTTCTTCAATTTTGAAAGGTAAGTAAGTTTCTTGTTTGTTTGGCTGATATGTCCTTGATTTCACTCACATGTCAACACATTGCTTTTGTTTAATGCCTAGCCAAGGCAGTGGGTTCTTCACTTTAAAACCTAAATAAGGGGTGTCATTTATTGGCTACTTTGCCTGTGTTTTCATTTAAATTCTTATTGAAAACACTGGTTTTACATAACACGCTGTGAATGCCCAGTTAATTCAACATTCAAAGTTAAGTAATATACTTGTTTGTTTGGCTGCTGTGCACTAGCTTTCACTCACATGTCAACACACGGTTTTTACCTAATGCTAAGCCAAAGCAATTGTTTCTTCACTTTAGAAATCTAAGAATTTTCTTTTATTGGCTGCTATGCCTGTGTTTTCACTTAAATTCATCTTCAAAACACTGATTTTACCTAACACACCTTGAATGTCCCAGTTAATACAACTTTCAAAGATAAGTAAAATACTTGTTTGTTTGGATGCTATGCACTTGCTTCCACTACTTATCAATGTGAAAACACGGCTTTTACCTAATGCTATGCCAAAGAACTGGTTTCTTCAGTTTTCAAAATTAAGCAATATACTCAGTACATTGGCAGCTATTCCCCTGTTTTCATTTAGAACGAATGTCAAAAAATGGCTTTTTCTATGGCTTACCTACCAGTTCCTCATTTTGAAATCTAAGTAAGATTCTTGTTTATTACACTGCTATGCATGTGTTTTCAATTACAATCATCTTGAAAACACTGCTTATCCCTAAGCCTGGCTAAATGCAGTGACTTCTTTGCTTTAGAAATCCAAAAGAAACTTGTTTAATTGGCTGATATGCATGTGTATTCACTTACAATCAATTTCAAGACACTGGTTTCACCTAACTCTCTGTGAATGCAGTAGTTACTTCAAGTTTGGAAGGTAAGTAAGATTCATTTATTTGACAGTGATTGCCTTTGCTTTCACTCACAGGACAACACAAGGCTTTTATCTAATGATATTTCAAGGCAGTGGTTTCTTCACTTTACAACCCTAAATAAGATTTGTGCTTTATTTGATGTTATGCCTGTGTTTTCACTTAAATTCATCTTCAAAACACTGGTGTTACCTAGCATGCTGTGAATGCCTCAGTTAATTGAAATTTCAAAGGTAAGTAAGACACTTGATTGTTTGGCTCCTATGCACTTGTTTTCACTCATTATCAATGTGAAAACACTGCTTTTACCTATGCTATGTGAAAGCACTGGTTTCTTCAGTTTTAAAAACTAAGCAGCATATTCATTGCATTGGCAGCTATGCACTTGCTTTCAATTACAACGAATATCAAAACACTGCTTTTACTATTGCAAATCTACCAGTTCCTTCTTTTGAAATCTAAGTAATATTCTTGTTTTTTACATTGCTTTGCATATCTTTTCAATTACAATCACCTTGAAAACACTGCTTTCCCTAACACTGGCTGAATGCAGTGAGCTCTTTGCTTTAGAAAACCAAAAATGAAACTTGTTTCTTTGGCTGATTTGCACATGTGTTCACTTACAATCAATTTCAAGACACTGGTTTCACCTAACTCTCTGTGAATGTAGTAAGTACTTAAACTTTGAAAGGTAAGAATGATTCATGTTTTTTTGGCTGCTGTGCACTTGATTTCACTCACATATCCACACACAGCTTTTACCTAAGCTAAGCCAATGCAGTTTTATCTTTACTTTAAAATCCTAAATGATATTTCCCTTTTATTTGCTGCTATGCCTGTCTTTTCACATTTATTCATCTTCAAACACTGTTGTCCCCTAACAATCTGTGAATGCAGCAGTTAATTCAACTTTGAAAGTTAAGTAAGACATTTGTTTGGCTGCAATGCGCTTGCTTTCACTCCATATGAATGTAACAACACTGCTTTTACCAAAGACTGTGCCAAAGCACTGATTTCCTCAAGTTTTCAAAACTTAGCAATATTCTCAATATATTGACAACTATGCACTTGTTTTCACTAACGAAGTATATTGAAATACTGCTTTTACTATGCCAAAGCTGCTGGTTCCTAACTTTTGAAATCTAAGGAAGATTCTTGTTTCTTACACTGCTATGTATTTGTTTTCAGTTACAATCACCTGGAAAACACTGCTTTTCCCTAATGCTGGATGAATGCATTGAGTTCTTTGCTTTAGAAAACCAAAAAAGAATCTTGTTTCATTGTCTGATTTGCATGAGTATTCACTTACAATGAATTTGAAGACTCTGGTTACACATAAATCTCTGTGAATGCAGTAATTTCTTCAAGTTTGAAAAGTAATTAAGTTTCTTGTTTGTTTGGCTGCTAAGCACTTACTTTCACTCTCATGTCAACACACAGGGTTTACCTAATGTTAATCCAAGGCAGTGTTTTCTTCACTATAAAAATCTAAATAAGAGTTGTCTTTTATTGGCTGCTATGCCTGTGTTTTCACTTAAATTCATCTTCTAAACACTGGTTTTACATAACACACTGTGAGTGCAGCAGTTAATTCACCTTTGAACCTTAAGTAAGGTCCTTTTTTGTTTGGCTGCTATGCACTTGCTTTCAAATATTAACAATGTGAAAACACTGCTTGTACCTTATGCTATGCCAAAGCACTGGTTTCCTCAGTTTACAAAACTAAGCAATATACTCATTACATTGGCAGCTATGCACTTGTTTTCACTTACAATGAATGTCAAATCAGTGCTTTTACTATGCCAAAGCTGCCGGTTCCTCACTTTTGAAATATAAGTAAGATTCTTGATTCTTACACTGCTATGCATGTGTTTTCAATTACATTCACCTGGAAAACACTGCCTTTCCCTAAAGCTGGCTGAATTCAGTGGGCTCTTTCTTTAGAAAAAAAAAAAAACACGTTTCATTGGCTGATTTCCATGTGTATTTCTTTACAATCAACTTCAAGACACTGTCTTCACCTAACTCTCTTTGAATGCAGTAGTTACATCCAGTTTGAAAGGTAAGAAAGATTATTGTTTGTTTGGCTGCTATGCCCTTGCTTTCACTCACATGTCAACACACAGCTTTTACCTAAGGCCAAGCCAATGCAGTGTTTTCTTCACTTTACAAAACTACATAAGATTTGTGTTTTATTTTCTGCTATGCTTCTGTTTTCATTTAAGTTCATGTTCAAACACTGGTTTCACCTAAAAGGCAGTGAATGCAGCAGTTAATTCAACTTTGAAAGTGAAGTAAGATACTTATTTGGTTGCCTGCTGTGTGCTTGCTTTCACTCATTATCATTGTAAAAACATTGCTTTTACCTAATGCCATGCCAAAACACTGGTTTCTTCAGTTTTCAAAACTAACCAATATAGTCCTTACTTTGGCAGCTATTCACTTGTTATCATTTACAACAAATGAAGAACCCCTGCTTTTACTCTACCAAAGGTGCCGGTTCCTCACTTCGGAAACCTAAGTAAGATTCTTGTTTCTTACACTGCTAAGCATGTGTTTTCAATTACAATCAACTTGAAAACACTGCTTTTCCTTAACGTTGGCTGAATGCTTTGAGTTCTTTGCTTTAGAAAACCAAAAAAGAAACTTGTTCATTGGCTGATTTGCATGTGTATTCATTTACAATCAACTTCAAGACACTAGTTGCACCTAACTCTCTGTGAATGCAGTAGTTACTTCAAGTTTGAAAGGTAAGTAAGATTCTTGTTTGTTTGGCTCCTATGCCCTCGCTTTCACTCACATGTCAAAACACTACTTTTACCTAAGTCTAAGCCAATGCAGTGGTTTCTTCCCTTTACAAAACTAAATAAGATTTATGTTTTATTTGCTGCTACACCTCTGTTTTCATTTAAGTTTATGTTCAAACACTGGTTTCACCTAACAGGCTGTGAATGCAGCAGTTAATTCAACTTTGAAAGTGAAGTAAGATACTCATTTGAATGGCTGCTGTGCACTTACTTTCTTCACTCATTATCAATGTAAAAACACTGCTTTTACCTAATGCTATGGTAAAACACTGGTTTCTTCAGTTTTCAAAACTAAGCAATATACTCATTACATTGGCAGCTATGTACTTGTTTTCACTTACAAAGAATGTCAAAACCCTGCTTTTACTATGCCAAAGTTGCCGGTTCCTCACTTTGGAAATCTAAGTAGGATTCTTGTTTCTTACAATGCTATACATGTGTTTTCAATTACAATCAACTTGAAAACACTGCTTTTCCCTAACGTTAGCTGAATGCATTGAGTTCTTTGCTTTAGAAAACATGAAAGAAATTTGTTTCATTGGCTGATTTTCATGTGTATTCAATTACAATCAACTTTAAGACACTGGTTTCACGTAACTCTCTGTGAATGCAGTAGTTACTTCAAGTTTGAAAGGTAAGCAAGATTCTTGTTTGTTTGGGTGCTTTGCCCTAGCTTTCACTCACATGCCAACACACAGCTTGTTCTTAAGGCTAAGCCAATGCAGTGGTTTATTCAATTAAAAAAACTGAATAAGATTTGTTTGATATTTGCTGCTATGCCTGTGTTTTCATTTAAATTCATCTTCAAAACACTGGTTTCATCTAACAGGCTGTGAATGCAGTAGTTAATTCAACTTTGATAGTTAAGTAAGATAGTTACTTATTTGGCCGCTGTGGGCTTGCTTTCACTCATTATCAAGGTAAAAACACTGCTTTTACCTAATGTTATGCCAAAACACTGGTTTCTTCAGTTTTCTAAACTAAGCAATATATGCCTTACTTTGGCAGCTATTCACTTGTTATCACTTACAGCGAATGACCAACCACTGTTTTTACTCTACGAAAGTTGCCGGTTTCTCACTTTTGAAACCTAAGTAAGATTTTTGTTTCTTACACTGCTAAGCATGTGTTTTCAATTACAATCAACTTGAAAGCACTGCTTTTCCTGAATGCTGGTTTAATGAAGTTAGTTCTTTGCTTCAGAAAACCAGAAAGGAAACTTGTTTCATTGGCTGATTTGCATGTGTAGTCACTTACAATCAATTTCAAAACATTGGTTTCACCTAACTCTATATGGATGCTGTAGATTCTTCAAGTTTGAAAGGTAAGTAAGTTTCTTGTCTCTTTGGCTGCTTTGCCCTTGCTTTCGCTGACATGTCAACACATGGCTTTTTACCTAAGGCTAAGCCAAGGCAGTTGTTTATTCACCTTACAAACCTAAATAAGATTTGTGTTTTATTTGCTGCTATGCCTGTGTTTTCACTTAAATTCATCTTCAAAACCCTGGTTTTAGCTAACACGCTGTGAATGCAGCAGTTAATTCACATTGAAAGTCAAGTAAGATACTTTTTTGACTGCCATGCACTTGCTTTCACTCATTATCAATGTGAAAATACTGATTTTAACTAATGTTATGCCAAAGCACTGGCTTCTTCAGCTTTCAAAACTAAGCAATATACTCATTACATTCACAGCTATGCACTTGTTTTCACTTACAACAAATATCAAAAAACTGCTTTTACTATGGCAGAGCTGCCTGTTCCTGACTTTTGAAATCTAAGTAAGATTCTTGTTTCTTACACTGCTATGCATGTGTTTTCAACTTCAATCACCTTGAAAACTGTGCTTTTTCCTAATGCTGGCTGAATACAGTGAGTGCTTTTATTTAGAAAGCCAAAAAAGAAACTTGTTTCATTGGTTGATTTGCATGTGTATTCACCTAAAATAAACTTCAAGACACTGGTATCACCTAACATTCTGTTAATGCTTAGTTACTTCAATTTTGAAATGTTAGTAAGATTCTTGTTGGCTGCTATTCCCTTGCTTTCACTCACATGTCAATACACAGATTTTACCTAATGCTAAGCCAAAGCAGTTGTTTCTTCACATTACAAAGCAAAATAAGATTTGTCTTTCATTTGATGCTATGCCTGTGTTTTCATTTAAATTCATCTTCAAAACACTGGTTTTAACTAACACGCTGTGAATTTCCCAGTTAATTCAACTTTCAAATTAAGTGAGATACCTTTTTTGTTTTGCTGCTTTGCACTTGCTTTCACTCCTTATCAATGTGAAAACTCTGCTTATACCTAATGCTCTTCCAAAGCACTGGTTACTTCAGTGTTCAAAAATAAGCAATATAGTCATTTCATTGGCACCTATGCACTTGTTTTCACTTACAACGAATGTCAAAATACTGCTTTTACTATGGCAAAGTTGCCGGTACCTGGCTTTTGAAATCTAAGTAAGATTTTTGTTTCTTACACTGCTATGCATGTGTTTTCAATTACAATCAACTTGAAAACACTGCTTTTCCTAAGTCTGGCTGAATGCAGTGAGTTCTTTGCTTTAGAAAACAGAAAAAGAAACTTGTTTCATTGGCTGATTTGCATGTCTATTCACTTACAATCAACTTCAAACACTGGCTTCAAGTAGCTCTCTGTGAACGCAGTAGTTACTTGAAGTTTGAAAGGTAAGTAAGATTCTTGTTTGTTTCGCTGCTGTGCACTTGCTTTCACTCACAAGTTAACAAATGGATTTACCTAATGCTAAGCCAATGCAGTTGTTTCTTCACTTTAAAAACCTAAATAAGATTTGTCTTTTATTTGATGCTATGCCTGTGTTTTCACTTCAATTCATCTTCAAAACACTGGTTTTACCTTACATGCTGTGAATGACCCAGTTAATTCATCTTTCAACGTTAAGTAATATACTTGTTTGTTTCACTGCTATGCACTTGATTTCACTCCTTTTCAATGTGAAAATACTGCTTTTACCTAATGCTATGCCAAAGCACTTGTTTATTCAGTTTTCAATACTAAGCAATATACTCATTACATTGGCATCTATGCCTTTCTTTTCATTTACAATGAATGTCAAAAAACATCTTTTAATATGCCAAACCTGCCGGTTCATCACTTTTGAAATCTAAGTAATATTCTTGTTTCTTTCACTACTCTGCATGTGTTTTCAATTACAATCAACTTGAGAACACTACTTTTCCCTAATGCTGGCTGAATGCAGTGAGTTATTTGCTTTAGAAAACCAAAAATGAATCCTGTTTCATTGGCTGATTTGCATATGTATTCACTTACAATCAACTTCAAGACACTGGTTTCACCTAACTCTCTGTGAATGCAGCAGTTTCTATAAGTTTGAAAGGTAAGAAACTTTCTTGTTTGTTTGGGGGCTATGCCCTTGCTTTTACTCACATGTCAACACCCGGCTTTTACCTAATGCTAAGCCAAGGCAGTGATTTCTTCACTTCACATACCTAAATAAGATTTGTGTTTTATTTGCTGCTATGCCTGTGTTTTCACTTAAATTCATCTTGCAAACACTGCTTTTATGTAACACACTGTGAATGCAGCAATTAATTCAACTTTGAAAATTAAGTAAGATACTTGTTTGTTTGGCTGCTATGCACTTGTTTCACTCATTATTAATGTGAAAAGAGTGCTTTTTCATAATGCTATGCCAATGTACTGGTTTCTTCAGTTTTCAAAATGAAGGAATATACTCATAATATTGGCAGCAATGCATTTGTTTTCACTTACAGCAAATGTCAAAACCCAGCTTTTACTATGCCAAAGCTGCCAGTTCGTCACTTTTGAAATCTAAGTAAGATTCTTGTTTCTTACACTGCTATGCATGTGTTTTCAATTAGAATGAACTTGAAAACACTGCTTTTCCCTAAGTCTGGCTGAATGCTGTGAGTTCTTTGCTTTAGAAAACCAAAAAAGAAATTTTTTCCTTGGCTGATTTGCATGTGTATTCATTACAATTAATTTAAAGACACTGGTTTCACCTAACTCTGTGTGAATGCTGTAGATACTTGAAGATGGAAAGTTAAGTAAGACTTTTGATTGTTTGGCTGCTATGAACTTGTTTTTACTCACACGTCAACACACGGCTTTTACCTATAACTAAGCCAAGGCACTGGTTTCTTCCCTTTGCAAACCTAAATAAGATTGTCTTTTATTGGCTGCTATGCCTGTGTTTTCCCTTAAATTCATCTTCAAAATACTGGTTTTACCTAAAACGCTGTGAAGGCAGCAATAAATTCAACTTTCAAAGTTAAGTAAGATACTTGTTTGTTTGACTGCAATGCACTTGCTTTCACTCATTATCAAGGTATAAACACTGCTTTTACCTAAAGCTATGCCAAAGCACTGGTTTCTTCAGTTTTCGAAACTAAGCAATATACCCATTACATTGGCAACTCTGCACTGGTTTTCACTTACAGCTAAAATCAAAACACTGCTTTTGCTATACCAAAGCTGTCCTTTCCTCACTTTTGAAATCTAAGTAAGGTTCTTTTTTCTTACTCTGCTATGCATGTGTTTTCAATTACAATCAACTTGAAAACACTGCTTTCCCGAAAGCTGGCTGAATGCAATGAATTCTTTGCTGTTGAAAACCAAAAATGAAACCTGTTTCATTGGCGGATTTGTAAGTGTATTCACTTACAATCAATTTCAAGACACTGGATTCACCTATCTCTCTGTGAATGCAGTAGTTACTTCAAGTTTGTAAGGTAAGTAAGTTTCTTCTCTGTTTGGGTGCTATGCCATTGCTTTTACTGTCATGTCAACACAAGGCTTTTACTTAATGCTTAGCCAAGGCAGTGGTTACTTCACTTTTCAACCTTAAATAAGATTTGCCTTTCATTTGCTGCTATGTGTGTGTTTTCACTTAAATTCGTCCTCTAAACACTGGTTTTACCTAACACACTGTGAATGCAGCAGTTAATTCACCTTTGAAACTTAAGTAAGGTCCTTGTATGTTTGGCTGCTATGCACTTGCTTTCACTCATTATCAATGTGAAAACACTGCTTTTACCTAATGCTATGCCAAAGCACTGGTTTCTTCAGTTTACAAAACTAAGCAATATAATCATTACATTGGCAGCTATGCACTTGTTTTCATTAACAACGAATGTCAAAACACTGCTTTTACTCTATCAAAGCTGCTGTTTCCTCAGTTTTCAAATCTAAGTAAGATGCTTGATTCTTACTCTGCTATGCATGTGTTTTCAATTACATTCACCTTGAAAACCCTGCTTTTCCTTAAAGCTGGCTGAATTCAGTGAGCTTTTGTTTTAGAAAACCAAAAAAGAAATGTTGCATTGCCTGATTTGCATGTGTGTTCATTTACAGTCATCTTCAAGACTCTGGTATCACCTAATTCTCTTTGAATGCATCAGTTTCTTCATGTTTAATAGGTAAAACTTGAAGTTTTACTTATTTGTTGGCTGCTAGACTCTTGCTTTCACTGACATGTCAATACGCAGCTTTAACTTAATGCTAAGCCAAGGCAGTGGTTTCTTCACTTACAAACCTAACTAAGATTTGTGTTTTATTAGCTGCTATGCCTGTGTTTTCATTTAAATTCATATTCAAAACACTGGTTTTACCTAACACGCTGTGAAAAACCAAATTAATTCACCTTTAAATGTTAAGTGAGATACCCGTTTGTTTGGCTGCTATGAACTTCCTTTCACTCATTATCAATGTGAAAAGACTACTTTTA
The DNA here is from genome assembly GCA_029593785.1 of Cabassous unicinctus. Classification (NCBI taxonomy): domain Eukaryota; kingdom Metazoa; phylum Chordata; class Mammalia; order Cingulata; family Chlamyphoridae; genus Cabassous; species Cabassous unicinctus. The sequence continues at coordinate 14,710 of JAQZBX010035449.1, forward strand.
CCTAATGCTGTGCCAAAGCACTGGTTTCTTCAGTTTTCAAAACTAAGCCATATACTGATCATATTGGCAGCTAGGCACTGTTTTCACTTACAAAGGATTTGAAAACACTGCTTTTACTATGCCAAAGCTGCCGGTTCCTCACTTTTGAAATCTAAGTAAGATTCTCATTTCTTACACTGCTATGCTTGGGTTTTCATTTTCATTCACATTGAAAATACTGCTTTTCCCTAACGCTGGCTGAATACAGTGAGTTCTTTGCTTTAGAAAATAAAAAAAGAAACTTCTTTCATTGGCTGATTTTCAGTGTATTCACTTACAAACAATTTCTCGACACGGGTTTCACCTTTCTGTGAATGCAGTAGTTACTTCAATTTTGAAAAGTAAGTAAGATTCTTGTTTGTTTGGCTGCTGTGCCCTTGATTTTACCGATATGTCAACACACAGCTTTTACCTAATGCTAAACCAAGGCTGTGGATTCTTCACTTTAAAACCTAAATAAGTTTTGTTTTTTATTGGCTCCTATGCCTGTGTTTTCACTTAAATTCATCTTCAAAACACTGGTTTCCCCTAAAACGCTGTGAATGCAGCAGTTAATTAGACATGGGTGTCAAGTAAGATACTTGATTGTTTGGCTGCAATGCGCTTGCTTTCTCTCAATATCAATGTACAAACAATGTTTTACATAATGCTGTGCCAAAGCACTGGGTTTTTCAGTTTTGAAAACTAAGCAATACACTCATTACATTGGCAATATGCACTTGTTTTCACTTACAATGAATATCAAAGCACTGCTTTTACTATGCCAAAGCTGCTGGTTCTTCACTTTTAAAACCTAAGTAATATCCTTGTTTCTTACTCAGCTATGCATGTGTTTTGAATTACAGTCACCTTGAATGTACTGCTTTTCCATAAAGCTGGCTGAATGCAGTGAGTTCTATGCTTTAGAAAAGCAAAAAAGAAACTTCTTTCATTGGCTGCTTTTCATGGGTATTCACTTACAATGAACTTTAAGACACTGGTTTAAACTAACTCTCTGTGAATGCTGTAGTCACTTCAAGATTGAAAGGTAAGTAAGATTCTTGTTTGTTTGGCTGCTATGCTTTTGCTTTCATTCACATGTCAACACACGGATTTTACCTAATGTTAAACCAAAGCAGTGGTCTCTTCAGTTTACAAACCTAAATAAGATTTGTCTTTTATTGGCTGCTATGCCTGTGTTTTCACTTAAATTCTTCTTCCAAACACTGATTTAACCTAACACACTGTGAATGCCCCAGTTAATTCACCTTTCATAGTTAAGTAAGATATTTGTTTTTTTGGCTGCTATGTGAATGCTTTCAATAAATATCAATGTGAAAACATTGCTTTTACCTAATGATATGCCAAAGCAGTGGTTTCTTCAGTTTTCAAAACTAAGCAGCATACTCATTGCATTGGCAGCTATGCACTTGTTTTCCCTTACAATGAATGGGAAAACACTGCATTTACTATGCCAAAGCTGCTGGTTCCTCACTTTTGATATCTAAGTAAGATTCTTGATTCTTACACTGCAAGGCATGTGTTTTCAATTACAATCAACTTGAAAACACTGCTTTTCCTTAATGCTGGCTGAATGCAGTGAGTTCCTTGCTTTAGAAAACCAAAAAAATAAACTTGTTTCATCACCTGATTTGCATGTGCATCCAGTTACAATCAATTTCAGGGCACCATTTTCACCTAACTCTCTGTGGATGCAACAGTTTCTTCAAGTTTGAAAAGTAAGTAAGTGTCTTGTTTGTTTCGATGCTTTGCCCTTGCTTTCACTCTCATGTTAACACACGCATTTTACCTAATGCTGAGCCAAGGCAGTGATTTCTTCACTTTACAAACCTAAATAAGATTTGTGTTTTATATTCTGCAATGTCTGTGTTTTCCCTTAAATTCATCTTCAAAACACTTGTTTTACCTAACAGGCTGTGGATGCAGCAGTTAATTCAACTTTCAAAGTAAAGTAAGATACTTGTTTGTTTGGCTGCTATGCGCTGGCTTTCACTCATTATCAATGTGAAAACACTGCTTTTACCTAATGCTATGCCAAAGCACTGGTTTCTTCATTTTTAAAAACTAAAGAATATAATCATTACATTGGCAGCTATGCACTTGTTTTCACTTACAAGGAATGTGAAAACACTGCTTTTAGTGTGCCAAAGTTGCAGGTTCCTCACTTTTGAAATCTGAGTAATATTCTTGCTTCTTACACTGCTATGCATGTGTTTTCAATTACATTCAACTTGAAAACAGTGTTTTTCCCTAAGCCTGGCTGAACACAGTGAGGTCTTTGCTTTTGAAAACCCAAAAAGAAACTTGTTTCATTGGCTGATTTGCATGTGTATTCACTTACAATGAATTTCAGGACACTGGTTTCACCTAACTCTCTGTGAATGCAGCAGTGTCTTCAAGTATGAAAGGTAAGTAAGTTTCTTCTTTGGATGCTATGCCCTTGCTTTCACTCACATGTTAAAACACTGCTTTTACCTAATGCTGAGCCAAGGCAGTGGTTTCTTCACTTTACAAACCTAAATAAGATTTGTGTTTTATATTCTGCAATGTCTGTGTTTTCCCTTAAATTCATCTTCAAAACACTGGTTTTACCTAAAAGGCTCTGAATGCAGCAGTTAATTCAACTTTAAAAATTTAGTAAGATACTTATTTTTTTGGCTGCTATGAGCTTGCTTTCACCCATTATCAATGTGAAAAGACTACTTTTACCTACTGCTATGACAAAGCAATGGTTTCTTCAGTTTTCAAAATTAAGCAGCATACTCATTACATTGGCAACTATGCACTTATTTACACTCAACACAAAAGTGAAAACACTGCTTTTACTTTGCCAAAGCTACCGGTTCCTGACTTTTGAAATCTAAGTAAGATTCTTGTTTCTTTCACTGCTATGCATGTGTTTTCAGTTAAATCACCTTGAAAACACTGCTTTTCCCTAATGGAGGCTGAATGCAGTGAGTTCTTTGCTTTAGAAAACCAAAAAAGAAACTTATTTCATTGGCTGATTACATATGTATTCACATACAATCAACTACAAGACACTGGCTTCACCTAACTCTCTGTGAATGCAGTAGTTACTTGAAGTTAGAAAGGTCAGTAAATTCTTCTTTGTTTGGATGCTATGCCCTTGTTTTCACACACATGTAAACACACGGCTTTTACCTAATGCTAAGCCAAGGCAGTGGGTTCTTCACTTTAATACTCTAAATAAGATTTCTGCTTTATTTGCTGCTATGCTTGTGTTTTCACTTAAATTCATCTTAAAAATTCTGGTTTTACCTAACACAATGCAAATGCAGCAGTTAATTCAACTTTGATACTTAAGTAAGATACATGTTTGGCTGCTATGCACTTGTTATAACTCATTATCAAGGTGAAAACACTGCTTTCACCTAATGCTCTGCCAAAGCACTGGTTCTTCCATTTTAAAAACTAAGGAATATCCTTATTACATTGGCAGCTATGCACTTGTTTTCACTTACAAGGAATGTGAAAACCCTGATTTTAGTATGCCAAAGCTGCCTGTTTCTGACTTTTGAAATCTAAGATTCTTCTTTCTTACACTGTTATGCATGTGGTTTCAATTATAATTAACTTGTAAACCCTGCTTTCCCTAAGGCTGCCTGAATGCAGTGAGTTCTTTGCTTTAGAAAACCATAAAAGAAACTTGTTTCATTGGCTGATTTTCATGTGTATTCACATAAAATCAACTTCAAGACACTGGATTCACCTAATTCTCTGTGAATACAGCAGTTACTTGAAATTTGAATAGTAAGTAAGATTCTTTTTTGTTTGGATGCTATTCCCTTGCTTTCACTCACATGTCAACACATGGTTTTTTCCTAATACAAAGCCAAGGCAGTGTATTCTTCAGTTTACAGCCATAAATAAGATTTGTATTTTATTTGCTACTATGCCTGTGTTTTCACATAAAATCATCTTCAAAATACTGGTTTACTTAACACACTGTGAATGCAACAGTTAATTCAAATTTGAAACTTAAATAAGATAGTTGTTTGCCTGCTATATGCCTGCTATAACACATTATCAATGTGAAAACACTGCTTTTACATAATGCTATGCCAAAGCAGTGGTTTCTTCCATTTTCAAAACTAAACAGCACACTCATTACTTTGGCAGCTATGAACTTATTTTCACTTACAAGGAATGTGAAAACACAACTTTCACTATGCCAAAGCTGCCGGTTCCTGACTTTTGAAATCCAAGTAAGATTCTTGATTTTTACCCTGCTAGGCATGTGTTTTGAATTACATTCTAAAGGTATTCTATACAAATAGTAACCAAAAAAAGAAAAAGCAGATGGAATAATGATACTAATATCAGACAAATAGATTTCAAAATAAAAACTGTTGTAAGGATGAAGAATGACATTATATATTAATAAAAGGGGCAATTAAGCAAGAAGAAGTAACTGTACTAAATATTTATGCACCTAACCTGAGTGCCCTAAGATACATGAGGCACACACTGGTAAAATAATACATGAGGCACACACAGGTAAAACTGAAGGGCGAAATAGATGTCTCTACAATAATAGTTGGAGACTCTCAGTATTGGATAGAACATCTGGACAGAGGATAAAGAAACAGAGAACTTGAATAATATGATAAATGAACCAGACCTAACAGACATCTGTAAAACAATTGCATCCCAAAATAGCAGGATATACTTTTATTTCAAGGGCTCATAGATTCTTCTCCAAGATAGACCATATATTGGGCCACAAGACAAGTCTCAATAAGTTCAAAAATATTGAAATTATAGAAAACGCTTTCTCTAATCATAAGAGAATGAGCTGGAAATTGATAATGGATGGAAAAAGAGAAATTCATAAATATATGGAGATTAAACAACACATTTAGATAATCATTGTGTCAAAGAAGAAATTTCAAGAGAATTCATCAAATATCTTGAGAAAAAGGAAAATGAGAACACAACATATCAAAACCCATGTGACACTGCAAAGACAATGTCGAGAGGGAAATTTATAGCCCTCAATGCTTGCATTAAAAAAGAAGAAAGAGCTAAAATTGAAGCTTAAGCTGCACACATGAAGGAACTGGGAAAATAACAGCAAACTAATCCCAAACCAAGCTGAAGGAAAGAAATAATTAAGAACAGAGCAAAAATAAATGAAATCAAGAACAAAAAAAAACTAGAGAGACACATGAAAACCAAAAGTTATTTCTCTGAGAAGATCAACAAAATCAACAAATCCTTAGCTGGACTGACAAAGAGGAAAAGAGAGAAGATGCAAAAAAATAAAATCAGAAATGAGAGAGGAACATTAGCCCTGACCCTGCAGGAATAAGAGAGCTCATAAGAATATAATATGAACTGTGTAGCAGTTTGGCAGTTTGATATAGTTATGAATTCCAAAAGATAGAAATTGAATTATGCTTGTAAACTGGTCTGTTCATCTGGGCATGATTAAGTTATGATTAGGGCTTTGATTGGGCAACATCAGTAGGGCAGTGAGCTGCCCCTTGATGGGTAGGTAATCAAAGATAAAAGTCATGGCAAAGGACAGAGTTGGAGTTTTGAGTTGGAGTTCTGATATTGGATTTCTGATGTGGAGTCTTGAGCTGGAGCCCTGGGAAGTAAGCAGAGGAGCATAGTAGTGAGGAATGAGAGAAGGCCCTGGGAAAAGAGATGAGCCATTCACCTGACACACAGCTGGACTTGTGGTGAAAGGCAAAGGCTAGAGAGCTTCATAGTCTACACCTGACCTTGTGGAGAGAACAAGCAGCTGAACCTGGAGAGAATCAAGCCCAGGGAAGAGTAGTACCCAGGAAGCAGGACCCCTCACAGAGTTTGGTGAGGGAAGTAACTTATGTTTTATGGTAACTTTATAGCCTGGCAACTTCATGGCCTCTACCCCAAATAATTACCCTTCATAAAGACCAACAGATTTTTAATAGTTCGCATCAGCATCACTTTGGCTGATTAATACAAACTGTATGTCAAAAATTAGACAATGTAGAGGAGATTGACAAATTCCTAGAAACACACAAACTGCATATATGGACCCTAGAAGAAATAGCAGACCCTGACAAATCAACCAATCACAAGTCAAGAGATTGAAACAGTTATCAGAAACATTCTAAAGATGAAAAGCCTGGGACCAAATGGCTTCACAGTTGATTTCTACCAATCATTCAAAGTTGATCTAATACCAATCTTGCTCAAGTGCTTCCAAAGGATTGAAGAGGAAAGAACACTACAAAACTCACTCTATGAAAGCAATACCACCCCCATACCAAAATCAGATAAAGATACCACAAAAAAGAAAATTACAGACCAATATCTTTAATGAATATGGATCAAAAGTCCTCACAAAATACTTGCAAATAGGATCCAAAAGCACATTTAAAAACTTATACATCACAATCAAGTGGGATTTATCCCAGGTATGCAAGTGGGGTTCAACACAAGAAAATCAATTAGTGTCATAACCCTCATTGAAAAATTGAAGAAGAGAAACCACATGATCCTTCTCAATTGATGCAGAAAAAGCATTTGACAAAATACAGCACCCTTTATAAAATCTCTCCAACAGATAGGACTAGAAGGAAGTTTCTCAATATGGTAAAGGGCATATAAGAAAAAACTACAGCTAACATTTTACTCAATGGTGAAATACAGAAAGCTTTCCTCCTGAGATCAGGAACAAGACAACTGTGCCCATTGTCACCATTGTTAGTCAATATTGTCCTAGAAGATCTAGCTAGAGCAATTAGGCTAGATAAGGAAATAAAAGGCACCCAAATAGGAAAGGAAGAAGTAAAATTCCACCATTTGCTGGTGGCATGATCATATATCTAGATCTCCTGAAAAATCCACAACAAAGTTACTAGTAGTAATAGACAAGTTCAGCAAAATGGTAGAATACAAGATTAATAAGCGAAATCAATTGTGTTTCTATACACTACCGATGTGCAATCTGAGGAGGAAATCAGGGAATAATTCCATTTATAATAGCAATGAAAACAATCAAATATTTAGGATTAAACTTAGCCAAGGACATAAAGGACATGTATTCAGAAAACAACAAAACATTTCTAAAAGAGACTGAAGAAAGCTTAAATCAATGGAAGAACATTTCACGTTCTTGGATTGATATACTAAATATTGTTAAGATGTCAATTCTACCCAAACTGATTTACAGATTCAATGTAATTACAATAAAAATCTGAACAAACCTTTATGTAGAAATGGAAAAATGAAATGTCAAATTTATTTGGAAGGTTAACGTGCCCAAAAAGCCAAAAATTTCTTTACAAAGAACAATGACTTCTGAAGACTCTCACTTCTAGTCTTAAAATATATTACTTAGATACTGTGTTAAAAACAGCATGATACTGGCAAAAATGCAGCTACATTGACCAAAGTAACTGAATCAAGAACTCAGAAATAGTCCCTCACATTTACAGTCAAGTGATTTTTGATAACGCATTCAAGCCCTCCCTGGTGTGCCAGAAGATCTCTTCAACAAATGGTGCTGGAGAGCTGGATATCTATATCCAAAAGAAATAATACCTCTTTCTCAAATCTTATACAAAAATTAACTCAAAATTGATCAAGGACCGAAAAACAAAATTGAGAACCATAATTCTCTTAGAAGAAAATGTAAGAAAGCTTATTCAAGATCTTGTGGGAGGTGGTAGTTTCTTTAACCCTATAACCAAAGCATGAGCAACAAAAGGAAAAGTAGATAAATGGAACCTCCTCAAAATTAAACATTTTTGCACCTCTAAGGATTTTGTCAAAAGGGTGAAAAGCAGCCGAAACGATGGGAGAAATATTTGGCAATCACATATCTGGTAAGGGTTTAATAGCCATGATATGCAAAGAGATCATACAACTCAACAATAAAAAGGCAAACTACTCAAATGGGCAGAAGACTTGAAATGACAATTGTCCAAAGAAACACAAATGGCAAAAAAACACATGAAAAAATATTCAACATTACTAGCAATTAGGGAAATGCAAATCAAAACTTCAATGAGATATCATTTCACATTAGAATGGCTGCTATGTAAAACTTGGAAATCTGAAAATGTTGGAAAGAATGTGGAGATAGGAATGATTATTCACTGTTGGTGGGAATGTAGAACTGCACAACCATTGTGGAGGACTGTTTGATAGTTCCTAAGGAAGTTAAATATAGACTTGCCTTGGGACCCCACAATACCATTACTAGGTTTGTATCCAGAGGAACTGAGAACAGAGTGATCAAAAGACACCTGCACATAAGTGTTCACAGTGGCTTTATCTTCAATTGCCAAAAGTTGGAAACAACCCAAGTGTCCATCAACTGATGAATGGATAAACAAATTGTGGTGTATACACGTGAAGGAATATAACCCAGCAGTAAGAAGAAATGAAGTCATCAAGCATGTGGCAACATGGCTGAACCTGAAGAACATTATGCTGAGTGACTCAAGCCAGACACAAAAGGACAAATATTGTATGATTGCTCTATTATGAACTAAATATATTGTGTAAACTTCTGGAGTTAATAATTAGAATATACGGCACTAGAAAATAGAAGGAGGGTAGAGAATTGAAAGCTGAGGGTTAATCTGTGCAGAACTGGTAAAAAGGATGTTTGTAAATCTTTGGGAATGAATAGAAAAAGTGAAAGCATATCATGGTGTCTGTAACTAGCAGAGCTATTGTATGTGTATGACAGTGGTTGAAAGGGAAACTCTAAGATTATGTATATTACTGGAAGGAAAGCTAAAAGCTGTAACATGGGACTGTATAATATAGAAAAACCTCATGTAAACCATGAATATGTGTGATATTGCATATATAAGACTGTTTTTACAAAATATAAATACAAATAAACTAGAGAGAAGTAAAAGCAATAGCAGATCTGTATGAGGGGGGAAGCATAGAGAGATTGATAGGTGATGAATTTTGTTTGTTTGTTTTTTGTTTATTGTTATTGTTGGAATAATGAAACTGCCCTAAGAATAATTGAAGTCATGAATGCACAAATATGTGATTATACTGAATATCATTGATTGTACACTTTGGATAGATTTATGCTGTATTAATATGTATCAGTAAAATTGGTTTGTTAAAAAAAAAGAAGACACTGGGTGAACATAAAAATTTGACAGCATGCAAAGAAGAGTGACAGTTCTTACTGGAATGAAAGACACAATGGATGAGTTTGATAATACATGAGAGGCATATAACAGCAGACTTGAAATGGCCAAGGAAAGAATAAGTGAGTTAGAAGAGCGTCTGAATTGGAAAAGACAGGAGAAAGGAGAACAGAGAAAAAAAAGAATAGAAAAATTGAGGTGGCTTTCAAGGAATTGAATGACAGTGCAAAATGCAGAACCATACATTTGGGTGTCTCAGAAGGAGAAGAGAATGGAAAAGCAGCAGAAAGAATAATTGAGGAAATCATGGAAAATTTCCCACCTTTTGGCTATCATGGATAATTCTGCTATGAACATCAGTGTGCAGATGTCTATTCCTGTCACTGCTCTCAGTTCTTGTCAGTGTACAACTAGCAATGGTACATAGGAGCAACAAAAGAAAAAACCAACACTTTTGCACCTCAAAGGACTTTGTCAAGAGTATGAAAAGACACCTGACTAATGAGAGAAAATATTTGGCAAGATAAGGGTTTAATATCCATGATTAAAAGGATATGATAAGGAGATCATACAATTCAAAAGTAAAAAGATAAACTATCCAAGTATAAAACGGGCAAAAGACTTGAAAAGAAAATTGTGCAAAGAAGAAATATAAATGGCAAAGAAACACATGAAAAAATGTT
>JAQZBX010035450.1:0-24568 GCA_029593785.1 Cabassous unicinctus
TTTTTTTTTTTTTTCAACAAAAATTTCATGAAACAATACTTATTCATTTATCCAGCAATGTTTCTTGAGCATTTACTTTGTGTCAGACCCTGTTTTAGATGCTGGAGCTGTAACAATGAACAAAATAACAAAAATCCCTAACTCACGGAGCTTACATTTTGGTAGGGAAATAGAGGCAATCAACAAAATAAAAAATAAGTGTATTTCAAAGTTTTGGACTAGAATCTACAATAGAAATAATAATAATAATAACAAACTGTACACTTTTATTGTGGTTACTTTATGTCAGGCACTGTGATATTTTCTATTCGGTTCTATTTCATTTTTTAAAAAAACTGGTGGGGTTGTGATCCACTTAAAGTAACTCTATGATCCACGAATGGAGAGGGGCCCAGAGTTTGGAAACACTGCTGGAATACATACCCTCACCCCACGCGGAAGGATCTCTTTACTCTTGTCATAGAATGCCTTGTTTGTTTCTCTCCCCTCTCTCCTCTCTGCCTCGTCAAATCCTGCCCCTCCTTCAAAGCACAAATCCTCTTCCATCTCTTCTGGGAGCCCACCTGATTTCTCCAGCCCAAAATGATTTCAAAGAATGACAGGAACTGAGAGCTAGAGAGGCCATTAGAGATGAGATAATCTAGTGCAATCTTCCCATTTTACAAAAAAGAAACTTGAGGCGCTGAGAATACTGCCCGGCCTGGGATTACTCCAGTAATAAGTGACTGGTCTTGAGAGGTGCCGCCCTGACTTCCATTCCCTTGCTCTTCCCATGGCACCACCAAACCCCTTCTCTTTTCAGTCCTACAGAGTTTAAGTCCAGTGGTTCCCAAACCCTTGGAAAAGACCTGGGGAAATGAAAGAAAATTGATTCTTGGTGATTGCATCTTCCCTGACCTCCCTTTACCTGCTCCCTCCACCTCCTGAACCCTCAGAAGCTGACATTATAAAAGCTTCGCAGGTGATTCTGATGCATGGGCAGCCCTGGGGCCAAGGCCACAGAGTGGAGGTTGGCATTTGGTCTGCAGCTGTCTCCCTTCGTTCATCTTCTCTCCTTGGCCACCGTGAGCATCCTGAGGGGCTGAGTCTTGTTCTCCTTACGGTCCTTGGCTCAGCTCTGAGGGCTCTGGGGCCTTCAGTCATGACTTATAAATGGATAGATTGAGGGTGAAGCCTTTCTGTCTGCTCTTAAACAAAAGAGAACTTGAAGTTTCTGTCTAGTTTGTTTGAATTGAGTCCAAGTCTTTCTGCACCCAGATCTGCTGACTCCAAATGAATTTATTTTATTGATTTATTTGCTAATAAATCATCTCAAGTTCCAGTCTAAACGTCTTTGGGGGACATACCCACCCCCCCCCGCCACAATATGGATAGGGATAGTCTGTATAATCCTGGAGGTGGCATATCCAATCCAGTAACAAGCATTTCAAATAAGCTACTTTGGGGAAGCGGGTGTGGCTCAATGGATAGAGCTCCCGTTTACCATATGGGAGGCCCCGGGTTCGCTTTCCAGGGGGCCTCCTTGTGAGAGCAGGACAGCCCGTGCGGCACCGTGGGCTGATGCAGCAGGACCTCACAGCAAGGGGGGGATAAATAAATAAATAAATAAATCTTTAAAAAAAAAAAACAAGCTACTTTGTGGGGTGGAAGCAGAAAAAGAAAATCATTCAATGTCTTTGGAATAACACCAGCAAGATATCAGGAATCATCTCAACTCTATTCCAGAAATTATTATTTTTTGATGACATAATTTATTAAACTTTTGAAAAACCAAGTGTGAAAACCACAGTAACAGCTGTTGTGACAACATGGTTTAGCCTCACTTTGGAAATTTGTCAATGTCATATTCCTGAGGAATGGTAGGCCACCAGTTCCTTCCAGAAACCACGACACTAGAATGAGTAGTCAAATGTATACAAGCTTTAGGAATGTACAGAATGATAGCCCTACTGCTGAATTTCATTTGCTTTTGTGTGCAAACTTCATGATTTATTTTAGGTTCTAGACATGTGGGCCAGTGAGTTCCGTTGGTGTGCAGTGCCTATCTGTGAATGCGTTTACATCAAAGTGTAGGTGCACCAGGGCATATGCACAAATATATAGAAATCAGTACACACGTGTGTAGTGTTTGCATGACCATGAAAGTGTTTAAAATGTCTGGATACATTTGTTCTTAAGCCTGCACTGATGCACCCAGACTTGTAAATTGAGATGCAGCCAATTCAGTAGCATCCTCAAGTAGAGCTTAGGGAGAAATGGTCCTAGAAGGGAATCTCACAGTTCATCTGTTCTCTGTTCTGAAGACATGTTTCCACCTCAATTCTGAAGCTCGATGAATCACTTGAGAGAAATTTATGGACCAGTTGCTTGTAAGTGATCTTTAAGCACTTTTAATAGCCCAGGTGCACTCAACTTCATCTTCCTTTCCTTCCTCCCCTCCATCATTGCACTCCTCAGCATCGTCTGCCTCACGGCACCTTCCCCGCACCATCCACTAGCCCTCTTCTCTAGGTTTAGGAGCCATGCCATTACTTCTGACCTGAATTCTCTAAATAGTATATCTATTTATCTTTATTGGCACCTGTCTTGGTTTGCCAGAGCTGCTGGGACAAATACCATGCCATGGGGTGGCTTCAGCAACAAGCCTTTATTGTCTCATGGTTTTAAAGGCTATAGAAGTCCAAAATCAAGATGTGGGCAAGGCTGTGCCTTCCACGGGGTCGGCGTGTTCTGGTGGTGGCAGTCCTCCCTCAGAGGGTGCCGTCCTTGTCCTGTGGCTTTCTCTGATCTCGGGCTTCCGAATTTCCTCCCTTTACAAGGCCTCCAGGAATATGGATTAAGACCCACCCTGATCAATTTGACCTCATCTAAATAGGATCTTCAAAGATCCTATTCACAAATGAGACCACAGCTAAACTAAACGAATGACAGCATCTTTGAAGGTCCTGCTTACCAATGCCTTCCCACCTGCGGGAATGCAGATGCAGATTTAACATGGCTTTTGTCAATCCCCAGCAGCACCTGCTTTACACTTTACATCTTTTAGTTGAATATTCACATTGGACAGATGAGGACCCCGAAGCTCAGAGAGGTTAGGCACCTAGGCCGGGTCCACATCAGGTCAGCGTGATGCCGGCGCCCTGTGGGTTCTGCTGGGCCACGCTGCGGAGAGAGAGCCCTAGTGCTGGAGGTACCCTGGGCTCATGCTGCAGATAGCACTTTGCTCTAGGGAGGAGCTTGCAGTTCCTACCCTTGTACCTGCTACAGCAAACTGGCAGAAGCCACATAGACACTGGTATGACACTGGGAGCTGGATTCTGTCTCCAGACATGTGCTCGTGGGTTGAGAGTCTGCAGAATGGGTTGGCGCTGTGATGAGGCCTGGCAGCCGCTTTCCCTTTGCCTGGGCTGGCCTGGGGAACCCGGGAGGGAGGCTTGGCTGGGCCAGCCACAGGATACTGTGTGCTCAGGACTCGACTTTCCCCAGCACTGCTTCTGCCACCTTGTCAAGTAATTCCTTAGAGTCCCTGGCCGTGGCTGGGAGGAGACTAATATGCCATCCCTGGCAAATAGTTTAAGTGCATGTCTTTTTAAAATACGTGTATTTTTCTGATTACAAATGTTAATACACAGCATAATACTGGGAGGGCTGCTGCCCAAATTCAGGGCACAGAGAAAGTCACTCCTCGCATAATGCTCCCATTAATCCCGGAGCCCCCACATGCATTAGGAGGGAGTCATGGCTCCCTCTTGAGGCCCCTGCCCCAGGGGGCACGTGCATGGCCTCCTGGAGCTCCAGAGAGCAACCTGCCTGGGCCTCCCTTGCTCAGGCCTCCCAGGCCCCCTGTTCTCGCTGCCCGAGGCCAGCTTGCTGCCACCTTGAGCCTGGCACTCCAGGCCCCTGCCCAGGCTTGGTGCCATGTTCCCAACAGGCAACACTCTTGGTGCTTGGTGCTCTCAGGCCACAGATGGAGCTGTGCCCAGGGAGACAGCCAGCAGCTCCTGCCAGGAGCGCCACATCCAAATTGGGACCCGACTGCCCATCACCTTCCTTCTCCCGTGGTTCCCCAGGCACGAGGCAACACTTCCTTTATACCCCCAGTCCTTTGTTGAAGGAATGATTTAGGTAGGTGAAGCATCTTGTAAACCATAAAGCAGGGTTGCAACATGAGTAGGCTGCGTAAAAAGCCCACAAGCGTGGGATATTCCTATACATAATAGGCCCTGTATAGGGGTTTGCTGAATGAGAGGTGAACAGATTTGGGGACATCATTTCTAGGCGGGGAAACCAAGGCCCAAAAAGGTTAGGGCAAGGAATTTATCCACAAGGCTGCAGAGAGCTCCTTTGTGGCAACCCAGTATGGGGATTCCAGTTAGATAGGTGGATTTGCCATACAATATTGCCTCTCTCTAAAGCATCATTTTATTTCTTGTTTATATTTTCTTTTTTTCTTCTGGTCAGTCTTGAAATTGGCTAATGACAGAGAAAACTGCTACCTTTCTGATTAAAACAAAATCAAATCAACAACAGCAACTTTTTTCCCTAGGTAGATTTTGGTCCAATGTGTGTATATGTGTGTGTGTGGAGATGGGGGGGTGGCAGATAAAAGCACTACTTGTTCTACTCAGAAGAGATAAGGAAATGGCCTGGTTAATGTGTCGGGTGGCTGCAAGTCTCCAGAGTTGGCACCAGGAGAACCTGCTCTTTTTCTTGGTGATCATGTGTCTAGTGAGTCCAAGGGGATGTGTCCAGGAAGCCCGTTTGCTGGAGACCAGGTGACAGCCCTGGTGGCCCCAGCCGAGCACTCCATAGAAAGACAAGACAAATGGCAGCTGGCCTCCTCTCCTGGTTCCTGGGTTGTTGCTTGCAGAATAGAGGAGCCACCTTGGAGGGCGAGGGAAAGGAAAGTTACCTCTGCTTGGTCTGTGGGCATCCTTTCTATTGCCCAAAGCCCAGAGCTCCCCTTCTCTGTAAGGCCTTTCCTTGCTGACCTGCCCTCACGAATGTCTGCTTCTCTGACTCTAGAAGCACACCTGAAGCCCCTTATTAAGCACGCTGGAGGATTGTTGCAGGGGATGGGGGGATCTAGAGCTCAGGGGTCTCGTGGAAGTCTCGATTTGATTAGCTTTAGCACCCCAACTCCTGCCCCCCAATATCACCCCCCTCCTGTCACTGCTTCTCTACCCCCCAAAATAATTCGACCCTATATGGACTGTGGGGACAGGGTCCCTTCTGAAGACTCAGGGATAAAGGGCAGCTAGCTAGCAACAGTGATTAATAGATGATTAGCATCTTAAAGAGCAATTATAAAGGCGTTACCGCTTAAAGGCTCCCTACCATAGAAGGTCCAGAAAAGAACAACAGGTAGCATTCAGAACCTTCTACACTCTCTCCTTAGTTCTCCACCCCACTCCCCCTTCTCAGCTTTGTGATTGCCCCTTTTCCCAGTATGGCTCCTAAACTTTAAAAATATTATTTATTTTAACTATTTCACTATTAACGTGTCAATGTACTTTTACTGGTAAACGACTACAGATGCCTTTGGAAAGCTGTTGGGACACAGATCAGGAATGGGTGGACGTGGTGTTTCTGCGTCCTCATCCAGCCGCTCTCTCCCTATGGACCACCATCCCTTCTCTCTCTCCCTTTTCTTCCGTAGTCTCTTTGTCCTGCCCACATTCCCCCCCCCGCCCCCATTGGCCCCTTATTTGGCCCCAATATGAAATTGAAGCCCATTTCAAAATATTTGTGAAACTATATGAAGAAACTTAATTTTCTCTTTTTATTGAAAAAAAAATTCTGTATCTCAACACAAAATCTGACTGATGTAAGTTGCTTTCTTTCATAGATGATGAGGCGGTAAGGAGATGGAAGAAGTTCTTGGCCCCTGATACAAAAGGCTTTTGCAACTCCACCCTAACTGTGAATCACAGAATTTCACATTTTATAACAGTGTGTTTTTCTCACTGATTTCCTTTCTTTTTTCTTTTTTTCTCAGTAGGTACTGGGGATTGAACCCGGGACCTCATACATGCAGAGCAGGCTCTCAACTCCTGAGCTACACCCACTCCCCAAGAACTGTAGACTCTTTTTTTCTTTTAATTATTTTTTTTTCTTACTGATTTTCCTGTGTGCTGATGTTGTCTCTCCAACTAAATACAAAGATCCCTTGTGGTAGAGACTGTCCATAGTCTTGTATCCGTCATAGTCCGCAGGACAGGGCTGGGCTCAGGATAAATGAGGTTCAAACTGAATTTAAGCAAACAGTAGCCTCAAGTAAACATTGGCTGGTTGGTCGAGTGGCCCTTGTTGGGGCATCTAAGCACTGAGATGAGCCAGGACCCTTGAACATGGAAGAATCTACTTCCGCTGTTTCTGGTGCTTTGGAAGATCCAAGAACCCGAATAATTCTGAGTCTCACCCCTTTGTCATCTGTGAATTTGTCACAGGACCTTAACACCAGAAAGCCTGCCTGGGATGCCTGGAGGACCCTCCCTCCTGCACCCCTCACTGAGGGCTTTGCCCCGGTGGGAGGGCAGAGGGCCTTGGCCTCGTTCCCCTGGCCTCAGCATTGGAAGTGGCTCCATACTGGAAAAAGGGGAGGAGGAAGCCTGGATTTACCCCTCCAGGTAAAGGAACTAGACATGGGGTCAGCTTTCCTCCTTCTGGGGACAAGGAAGAATTGACCAGCGCAAAGGGACTTGACCCCTGGTTCTGCCTGCTTGGTCCTGTGCATCTTTAGGGACAGCCTCATTCAGGGAAGATGCCAGTGTTGTGCTGACATGAGCTCTTACTGCAGTGTTGGCCCGAAGCCCTGGGTGAAGTCCCTGCCTTATCCTCTTGCTTCTGACCCCAGGGCAGCTCTGCTGGCTGTCTCCATTCCTAGGCGGAGCATGTTCATGGAAAATCTTATGCTGGTGCTGGCAGTGGGGGGAGGGTGGAAAGGGGGTCCCTACCAGCCCCTGCTCCCCAGAAGCCCCTCAGCCTCCTTGGGGAGAGATGAGTCACACAAAATAAAAGAGAAAACATAGTACAGGGGAAGGAATGATCAAAAGGCATGTGACTGAGGACAGGCTTCATGCTATGGGAAGCTGCCATTGATGTTCATTGTGCCCAGATCTTGCTGGTATAAAGCAAGAAGCCAGTAGGAGTCTGAATGAGTTACGCAGTATGACATGCCCTGGGCCCTGTCCCTTTCCAAAATTAGACCAGTCTGCAGGCAATGCAGCCCAGAGCGTGTCAGCCTCTAGAGCAGTGAGTTCAGATTCTTCCTATCCCAGCGTCCCAGTTTTAGGATGCCTCACTGGGTTGTACATCACTCCTGAAAATAACAGTCTGCAGTTGACCACAGGGACCTGCTTTCAGCAGACCCCACCCCCCACCCCCAGTCTGAGCTTCTCCTGGCCTCACAGGGAGGCAGTGCTCGGCCCTGGCTGCCCGTTAGGGTCACCTGGGGAGCTTTTACAAGCTCACAGGCCCTGTGTCCTAACCCAGACCTACCACAGCTCTATCTCCGATGAGGGGGCTGGGCTCTCACATGGTTCTTTCTTGCAGCCAGGGTAAGGAAGCACTGGCTTAGAGGCAGGTCCTCGAGGAAATCTCTAGGCAGGGGTTGCAGCCTGTTCATGCCTCTCGGTTGCCCAGGGCTCCTTGTGAGCTCCACCCAACTCTTCCCAGCATCCCTGGAAGATTGCTGACTTCAGAAATAATGCTGTGCCACTTACTAGCTGCGTGATGTCAGCCCACTTCAGAGCCGTCGTGGTGAGACTCACAGCATGTGCACAGCGCCTGGCAGAGTAGGTGTCTTTAGAAAGGGCAGCTTCTCCTTCCCTAATTTTGTATTTCCCTTCCTTTGAACCTCTGTAGACTTCCCACCGTCTCTGGGCAAACTGAGCCCCAAGGTACCATTCAGTAGCTAAGTCTCTGTTATTTACTAATTTTAAATGTATTTACTTTTTCTCTGAGTGTCTGTCCATGCAGCAACCTTTCCTCATCTAGCAAGTGATTAAAATTTAAGTATAGATAGATAGATGCGAGGTGTGTGTGTGTGTACAGCATCCACTCCTAAATGTGTCATATGAGTTCAGTTGCTGCGTTTCATATTTATTTTTTAAAAAGGCTTTAGCTCCTGGACAAAAAGTCCTTCCTAATTATATGGTATTGTGGCTGCTGGAACTGGAATTATATTTATTTCAGCTTGCGCTATTGGAGTCAGGACAGCTTGATCTTAGTCTGTGCATGTCCATGAAATGCTGGTTTTAAAAGTTTACAGGCAAGTGTTTGGCACTCTTTTAAAAGGCTCTCAGCCTTAGAACTAAGTAGTGTAGTATTAAGTGCCTCCAAAGGGGTAAGATGGTAGACAGAGAAGCAAAAATAGTTTTTTTTAAAGGTTTTTTAATGACACAGTGAGGGAGCAAAGGGACTTTGTCAGGATCCTGGTTGTAGCCCTGCTATTCCCCAGACATTGTGCCTTGGGCACAACCTTAAGCCCTCGGGACCTAAGGAGACGTTTTCCAGGGTCCCTTCTGACTCTGATGTGTCTACATTCCGAAAAGAAGTGCTTGGTGTCAGCTGGGGGTGTTCTTACATGCTCTTTCAGGTGGGATGTTTAGCCCTGAAAGCTCTGCTGCCTCCATGCACACTGTGCAATACAAACAGGTACAACCTCATTATTGCATCCACTCGTGATAAAGTGAAGAGCAGAGGTTCGATTTGCTCCAGGTCCCAGAGCTGGAGGGGATGAGTTGCAGAGCCGTGATGCACATCACCCTCCTAGGGGTGCTGGTGGTGAGCTCGTGGGAAGTACTGGTAGGGTTGGAGGTGCAGGGCCACAGAGCCCTCTGCCTCCTAGCCAGGCATTACCCACCTGCTCCCCACATTCTCTGTAATGTTGTTGTTGGGCAGAGAACCCACTGTAAAATTGTGAAAGAGTAAAGTTTTCTACGCTGTCACAAGTGGAGACTGACAATAGTCACCAGGGACTGTTCAACCACCAGCAAAGAAGGTGTCTAAAAGACCATGGTGAAAATTAAAATTTCTGTGGAGAATAGACGGGAGTACCCAGCAAACACCTAATTTTCATGTAGAAGGATTTCGTGGCTACCCTGTGGGAAAACATTGAACCAGAAGTGAGCTGAGTTCTCATGCAGTTCCGGCAATACAATACTGTTGAGCAAGTCCCTAACTTCTCTGTCGTAATTCCTCATCCTCAGGGGAATGGTATTGTACTAGAATGATCTAACCACTTCTTACCATCTCCACTGCCTCCACCCTGATCCAAGTCACCACTGTCTCTCACCTGCAGCATTGCAGTGGCCTCCTGACCAGTTCCCCAGCTTCCGTCCTTGCTGCCAACAGTCTACTCTCAACAGGGCAGCCAGAGTGATCATGTTAAAACAGAAGTCAGGTCATGTCATCCTGTGCTCAGAACCCTCCAATGGCTCCTTGTCATTTTTAGAGTATAAATCATAGTCCTTACAATGGCCTAAAAGGTCCAAAAGAGTATGATCTCGTCCTTTCTCTGACCTCATCAATTACTCCAGCCCTACTGGCCACTGTACTCTTCCTTGAACTGGTGGGGCCTTATCCTGCCTCAGAGCCTTTGCACTTGTGGTTCCCTCCGCTAGAAAACTCATTCCTGAAAGAATTCTACCTGATAAAGTAAGGAAAAGACACAGTTCCTCACCTTAAGGGAAAATCTCATTGCCTTCTCCCACAGTCACAACACATCTCCTTGTTCACCCTACCAATCTCCTACTCATTCAGCATGTTTTGGTTTCCTGCTTTTTTGCTTTCTGCAAGACTAGGGCTATGGTTCATCCATTCATTGCACTGGTATCCATGACCTGAGCTGCATTGGTGATGTGGTGTGTTGTCTTCTCTTGAGCATGACTAAGCCATACACATTGGGTGGCCTTTTCACTTGCACACACACACACAACATGACTTCCATGTGTAAATTAGGACATAGTAAGGAGGGTGCCTAAGCATACACCCAGTATGGCCCAGATGCAAACATGTTTGCCACCTGCAGTGAATCCAGTAGTGTGATAGATGCTAACACACACACACACACACACACACACACACACACATATACACATCAACTCACACGCACTCTAGTATATACACATACAGGTGGGAAGACAGTGCTAGGGTTGGAGGGGCTTATGTTACTGAAAGCCAGTGCCTCCATCCAGGAAGATTTCCCTGGGGAAATTTCCTAAATATGGAACTTGTGGGCAGGTGGCCAAGCAGCTGGCCTTGTGGTGCCCAGCTGTGGGTTCAACTGGGCAGGCCTGGCAGGACCTTAGGGGGAATGGGGGTGAATGGAAGGTTGTTTACCTGAGAGAAGTGGACCAATAACCACTCCAGCCAAGAAAGTAAAACAGTATCATGTGGAAAGGGCATAACCTAGGTTCATATTCTGGTGCTGCCACCTACTAGTTAAGTGACCTTCAGCAGTTTGCTTCCTTCAGCCTCAGTTCTGAGTCTGTTAAAAGAAGATAATAATATCTACCTCACAGAGGTGTTGGGTGATTAGATAAAAGCTTGTCTGTTAAAGCTCCTGGCACTCACTTGTACTTGCGTTCCTTGCACCCCCTCTCCTGGTGCTTCCTGGCCCTCCTGGAGCTGCCTGAACACGGGAGTTGGTGAGGAGGTGGGGCCGGCGGGGCCCTGTTCCCAACACAGCAGGACCAGCCTTCAGAACTGACTTGGACACGGCAGGATTGAGTGTCCTCTGCAGAAAAGCATGGTTTTCTTTTACGTCAGCCTTAAATGGTAAAGACATACACTGATAGAGAAATGAACCTGACAGAGAATTATGGAATTATGGAATTCCATTATAGAATAATGGAATTATTCTCACCTATTCTGAGCATGTCTTTCTAAATGGAACTCTGGTCCATCCTTTTGAAAAGAGTAACTTCCAATGTGAATGCCTTAGATGTATTCATTTCCTAGGTTTGGATTGTAGCCTATCGATTTTTACAAAATGAGGTTTCCCTATCTCTAAAAGTACTTGATTACAGTACTTGATTTAGCCAAAAGTATGGCTCAGGTAATCTTCTTGGGTGTCCTTTCTCATTCCCCTAGAAACATGAATCATTTAAAGACTGCTCTCAATGACACTGTCGTTCACATTCTATGAATTGAATTGCCACCCGTTTTGAACTTTGTCTTAATTTTTCAAGGTCAGCCCTGCTGGGTTCTGCTGGGCATAAACCTTGTTCTTCCCAGACTACATTTAGGTGGTGTTATAATAATGATCTCCTGCCACCCACCTGTTGCCATTCTTCTTTCCTTTATGTTTTTTTTTTGTAACCTCATAAATTGAAACTAAGGTGACGCTTGCAGTCTTACTTCCTGACCTAAGGTAACTTCTTTGCTATAGATTGGCCCTTCTGTCATCCCTGCCTGCCTGGACCTTGTCAGTAGTGGAAGACATACTGGGGCGTTTCGTCCAGGCGTGTTGTAGGGTCATAATTCTTGCTTTCGGTGCATGTTCTGTGCACTGGAAGCCTCCCAGGACGTTCTTGCCGTCGGGCCCATTTGGGGAAAGGCACAGCCAGGAGGCCATGAACTTTTCCCTCATTAAGGACTTACTTTGTTATGCCAGTTGGATAGTGGGCATGCTTTGATGCCAGCACCCCTTTTGCCCCTTTATGAATGTGTTCGTCACAGAGGGGTGTTATTTCCCCCAAATTGCCCCCACCCCCATTAGAAAGTTCACTGAAGTCAAATGGAGCTTGTGGCTCATGGAAAATTTTGGTGTCAGAGCCCCTTTTGGCAAGGGGTTCTCCAGGAGCAAGTGCTTGTCTTTCTGCCTCCCAAGCCCTTCCAAAGGCTGCCTCTCCGCCTAGATGGAAGGTCTGGACCACAGAGGATGGCCAGGGCTCAGCTGCAACTTAGGGAACCTTGGCAGACACGCCTGCTGCCTCCTGCTCTGGCTCCCCCTGCTTCCCTCTGTGAATGCAGGTGACCTTCAGTGCCAGGAGTTTTCTCTCGCCCAGACCACTGTAGTTACCTTCCCTGAGATCTCCCTGCTTCCTTGCACTCTCTAGTTCATTTTCTGAACATGGCAGACTGTATAGATTTTTAAAATTATTAATCAGATCATGTCTTGCTCCTGTGATGAAAACCCTTCCCATTACCTCTCCACCCAAATCACCAAATTCTGCCTCAGGGCCTTTGTACTTGCCCTCCCCTCTGCCAGAGGCAATCAGGTCTAGTGGGTATACAGTTTTTTTTAAAAGTGGTTGACTCCACTATTGAGGGGTAAGTTCAAAAGTCATCTCAGAGAGGTCTTCCCTGACCATCTAATGGAAAGTATTTGTGTCTACTCCCACTGTTCCATTATACTCATTATACCCTATCTGTCCTTTATAGCTCCTATCAAAATGAAATTAATTTTTAATTTTATCATTAGTCCCCGCATAGGATATCAGCTTCATGAAGGACACTGTCCATCATTTCATTTCTGTATCTTCCATAACTGGTACACAGTAGGTGTCAATAAATTTTCATTGAGCAAGTAAACGAGTGAATGCCAGAGACCTCTAACATTTATCCTGCCCATCCTCCTTCAAAATACTAACTATTCTTTAGGAGAGGAAGTAGGTACTTTGGAAGAAGCACTGGGCTACTCTTGGCACAGTCTCTTATCTAAAGGGCCTGCACCTAAGTGACCTGGGTCACGTAATATGGGATTAGGGACATTGTAAGACTTCACTGTTCTAAAACTTCACTCCGCCATTAGCTCCTCTCCCCTCTTAATGGCTTGAAAAGACCACCATTCTACCTGCTCGCCACAATAAGGGTCTTCCGAAGGCCTCTGTAAGATGCCTAATTATTAAGGACCTGATGGGAGCCTCCCCCAGAGGGGCACTCACCCCTCATTTTCCTCATGTGATGCCCTAGATAGCACCTGGGAAATGATGGAGTGCCAGCCCCATGGGAACAAGCCGCATTTCCACACCTGTCCTCACAGGCATTCTGGGTGGGGTTTGGGGCAGTGTCAGTGTTTATGAGTGTGTTTCCACTGTGGAATGGACCCGAAGGGGGGCTGTGGAGTTCCTCAGGGAACACTGGCCCAGAGGCCAGGCCCACCCACCTTTCTTTTCTTTCTTTTTTTTTTTTTTTTAAGGGGGTGCTGGGGATTGGCTGCTGGCAGCCACGGGGAAGGGGCCCTGAGGGAAGGTAGAAGAGGTGGCCACATTTTACCCTCCTACCCCTGAGTGGCTTCTCAGCCTCCCTGCTCTTGACACCTTTCCACAAACCTCTCTTTCAGTCGGGCAAACTTATGATAGCCTCTTTATACCTCTTTCAGTTAACAAATATTTATTGGGAATCACTGTATGCATGGGAAGATACCATGCGAGATACCAAGAAGTTAGCTGTTGCTTCTGACAGTCAGGTCTAGTGGGTATACATTTTTTTTAACTTTTTACTTTCAAATAATTTCAGATGTACCAGAAACTTACAAAAATAATACAAACCCTATACAAAGAACTCAAACATACCCCCTTCCCCTCAGATACCCAGATCCACCAATTTTAACATTTTCTGTATCACTCCATCTATCTATCTATCTATCTATCTATCCATCTATCCGTTCATCCGTCTGTCTGTCTGTGTAGGGGGCATAAATTTGTATCTACAAACTCAGTGGTACAAAAAATATCTTTATGTGTGTGGGTATGTATGTATGTATTCATTCATTCCATTAAAATTAGTGACCTACTTTCAGCCTATTGGTTGAGAGGACATTCAGTTTCAAGCATTCTGGCAGGGACCTCCCCTGCCTTCAGGCCCCAGAGCAATCTCGGCCTTCAGCCATCTGGTGGCACCTATATCATTATTGTCCAAGCTTTCGATATTTCTCAATGATGAGTGAGTCTGATGCTCCCCAGGCAAGCCTGGGCATGAGCATTTTGCTAAGTGGGGGGTCAGATATCTGGTATCGTTCTCTCTGGATACCATAGTAGCCAGTCCCCTCTGATACCTTAGCCCTTCTGAGGATGCTGCCCTTTCTCTCTAGCCTCTTGGTTTGGGGGAAATGCCCTCAACACTTCCCTCCTACCCAATAGGCAGTCTAATCCTGTCAGGATGCTTACAGCTAAGGGAGGCGAAATGTCTGCCCCGAGGCAGCTTTGCAGACTTGTGGAGCATTTTGAGTCTTGACTCATAAACTCAAAAAGGTGTTTCTGTGGCCCACACAGCACTTGAAGTGCTTCTTGTGTAGGTGGGAGGAAGTGGCCTCTGCCCTGTGTGGGCTGCAGGAAGTACTGTTTGATGGTTAGCGCGGAGAGGCCATCCTGTTGGCCTGGTTCTGGATCGGGCACAGAGTTGCAAGCCTAGAATGACGAATGGCAAACGGGTTCACCTGTCAGCTGGCTTCAGCTGTCCCGCACAGTATGGAGGTGTTTAAAAAAATGGAAGTGGGAAAGGTTCTGAATGTTTTAGATTCTTGAACAGAAGGTAGTCTGTCCTATTTCTCTGTCTAAAATGAAATCCTCCAGTAACCTCTATTCTGTGATGTGCAATGCATGGGTCAGTCCGGCCCCCATGCCAGCTGATGTAGCTAATGAGAAATCAAAGCCACCCCATTAACAGGTGCCCTCACAGTCTGTGTGTCTGTAACCTGAGCCTCTCAAGGCAATCTGGGAAATAGTGTGCTGGCCTCCGGCCCTCTCTCTCCCCTACCCCTTCCTCAGGACTCTTGCCTGCCCTTCCCTAGCCCCCTCCCGTAGTTCCCTTTCCTTTCTTTCCTATCAAAAGATCCTTTGGGAAGGAGCTTACAAACCACTGAGTAACCTAGGTGACAGGCTCTCCCTTCGCTAGTCTTTTTTTTCTTACCCTCTCTGTTCCTGCAACCTGGAGCTTGGCTTCTCAGAGGATACACCCACACTGGCCCAGAAGCCAGGCCCACCCGCCTTTCTTTCCTTTTTTTTTTTAAGGAGGTACTGGGGATTGAACCCAGGACCTCGTACAAAGGAAGCAGACGCTCAACCACGGAGCTACATCTGCTCCCCCCACCCACCTTTCTTGAGGCAAGTAAAGTTGGCTGAAGAGGGCTTTTCTTTACTGAATTAGTTGGGTTTACTGGCATGGGCATCTATTTTGTGTCCTCACTTAGCTACTTCACCTCCTCGCATCTCACAAACCCTCCTGAGATGGTGCTGCCCCGTTCTCTGTTCTCCATCTATTCCCTGGCCACCATCTCACTGACTCCTCTTGTTCTGTCCTCTGAGTTTCCTCAGCCCATTCCCTTTTTTATCCCCTAATCCTCCAAGCACCTTGGCTTTCCTAGCTCACTGACTGAGCCCCTTTCTTAAGAAAAGAGAGCAAATCCCAAGTCACCACTTGAGTTGCTAATATTGGCCGCTGGTGGCCTTTCTTCTGTGCAGAGCAGGATGGGCACTTTCTCCTCAGATTCTGGGACCCCAGGGCAGGGGGGGTGGAGCTCTGATCCCAGCGTGGAGAGGAGATGGAGACAAAGGCTGAGGTTGGTTCTCACTTAGTGTGGCTAATAAAGTACATCTTGCCACCCAAAGATGAAGTTTCTTCTATGCCCCTGTGCCACCCTATCCCCTGAAATATCTGATGTACAGAAGAAATTCTTTCTCTTATTCCTGTCATGCTGAGACTATTTTTTTGTGAACACATGCTCTGATCTTAATATGCTGAGAGCATTTGTGTCCCCCCTCGTCCTGGGTCACATCTCCAAGTATCTGACATGGAGCTGTAAGGAGCATCCAGTCCATTCTCCTTCATTTTCAGGGGGATGGAGTCGGTTGGGGAGGGGGGATGTCTCAGTTTCCCCCACCGTAAAGTCAGGTACATGAAGGTATAAGCAACTAGAAAGGCATCATTGAATTTTCTCTCAGAAAATTTTGCATTTTCTCAGAGTGAAAATGAAATGCCCCAAAAAAACATGAAATATCCAAACTACAGACATGGGGAAATTTTGTTTCTGAAAGACCAATCTTGTCATTCCCTGAAACACACCTCTGAGCTACTAACTCAGGGCAGCACTGAACCAGACATCTCAAGTAGAGAGGCCCAGAGGCCAGACAATATAGGATCCATTAGCCAAAGCCATTCCTAGGCATCACCTTCTCCCTGGGATGCGGCTCTTCTCAAGGTGACAGAAAGGAAAGGAGATCTGCTGATGTGACTTGGAAGGACCTTTACAAACTGAGATGACATTGAGGACATCCCATGCCATTGGGCCCAGTAGTCAGGAGACCAGGGCATATACTGGCATAATGTATGGCCTGGGCTAAATCTCTGAAACTCAAGGCTTCGTCTCCATCTTCTGTAGAATGTGAAAGCTGGACTAGTAGATCCAGAGAGCTGCTTAAGATGAAAAATGTCCATGACTTTGGGGTTAGCCGGCCAACACTCAGGGTGTTGAGACGGTAGGTCGGAGGGTCCCGAACCTCACCATATCCAGTAGCCACAGAGGCACTGGAATCACCAGGGTGTTTTCTCACACAGGGGAATCTGGCCGCTCTAGATACTCTGACAAATGGGGCCTTGACAGGAGAAATCTGTGGCATGGGGAAAACGTTCTGGGAAAAGAATACCTGTGACCAATGGTTTGGCTAGATGGTCAGGGACTTGGAAGGAGCATGATTGGAAAATTGGTGATAAGGAAGTCTGGGGGGAAGAGATGTGTGGATAGACCTCTATGAATGGGAAAAAAATATGAAGATATTTGTGTCCCATGTGAGTGCTCACTAACAGGTGACCTCAGCAGAGGAGGATTTTAGTAATCAAGTACATAGGATGACCCGTTCTGTGAATGCCAATCAGACTCTTTCCCCAGCCACTCCTGTCATCGCCCAATGGACTCATCAACAAAGTGACCATGAGAAACCTCGTCTGGCCACCTAACTGGTGAAATAAGTAATAAACTCACTCATAGGACAGATCCCAAACACTTCTTACTTCTGAGCTTCATGCAGAGAGCAGCAAGAAGAGGGGACCTTGATCAAAGCTTCTATACAATACTATAGTGGTACTATTTTTTTCCCATATAGTTGATAAAGGTCTTGGGGCAAATACTTTGAGACTGTGCTAATATCCTATTTCTAAAACTTTTGCTAAGAATCAAAGTTATACAAAAAGGTATTCTCAGAAAAGTGTTCCTGCCTCCTCACATCTACTACCCCATTTCCTTTCCCTGCTCCTTGGGGGTGGGGTGGGGTGGTCACAGAGAGATGCTCAGAGTGGACTCACTGAGCTGGCAATGTTGGTTAATGTTGGTCACACCTGGTGCACCTGGATCCACCTCAGATTCCTCCTCAGATTCATGGTGAGCTCAAACTCCACGTTCATGTTGTCCTGGATCATCATTACTCTAGGAATTTTCTGGACTTGATGCAAAGGGAGAATGAAGCAGAATGAGGGAGGGTCCATGGCTGGGCATTCACCTGTCCATTGTGTCAGCTATGGAGCTGGAACCCAGGACAGGCTCCTTGTAACAATCTGGGGAGATGCAGCACCAGTAGATTCCCTGTGGTCCTTCTATGGCTGTACACGGGCAAGTCCAAGGTCTGGAGTTGGAAGCCCTGCCAGAAAAGTCTACACCAATCCAGTTTTTGTTGTTGTTTTGTTTTTTTTTAACCTAAGGCTATATAAAAAAAATTTCTATTGGAATATGCATTGGGAAAAGCTGTGCTTCCATCCAGGAATTGGTATATTTTCTCCTTATGGAAAGTGAGAACTGTGTAACTCATTGGGTTTTCCTTTTTCTTGGCCTATCGCAGTGGCTTGCAGCCTTGGCTGCATATTAGAATCACCTGAAGGGCATTTAAAATTCCCAATACCCAGGCTGAGCCCCAGATCAATTAAATCAGAAATGTAGGGACCCAGGCATCAGGCGGGCACAGTTTGTTTGTTTGTTTGTTTGTTTGTTAACTCTCAGGTGATTCCAATGTGTATCCAAGATTGAGAGCCACTGATCTGCAGGAAGTTTCAGGCCAAATGTGTAACCTGACTTTAATGTCCTCACCTGCACACTTGCTTTTTCTATTTCTCTGGTCTCAAATTTCCATCTTAAATTTTCTCTGATTCTGATTTCCATTGGCTGATGTGCTTTAAGGGGCCTTTGGTTTAAACATGGCCTTTTATGACCATAGTCTCTGCCATAATGTACATTTGCAGTGACCGGAAAGCATCCTGTTGAATGAATGGATGAATGAATATAGTAATTAAAAAGCTGGAAAAAAAATTGAATTGTAGTGGTGTCTCAAAAGTATTTTATGAAAAACAAGTTTGATTAGAGAAGGAAAAAGATAAATGGAGAATTTTATGGGAATTCTAAAGAGGCCTTCTAGACATTCTAAATATATTTAAGGATGTGGTGGCCCTGGTATTCATGTGTAATTTCATTTTTAAACTTTTTATTTTCATTTAAAGTAATTATTTTCATTTAAATTGTTTATTTTCATTTAAACATGAATCCCTAGCTCGATTCTTATTCCATGATTAGGTGAAATTTTTACCTTATAAATGAAACAAAGAATAAGGAAGGGAAAGGTGGGAGGGAATTTCCTCAGTTACCAAAAAACTGAAAAATAGAAAGGGAAGAAGAAATAGGTGAAATTATTTGAGCTGAAAGTCTGGAGACAGAAAATGTGTGAATGGGTTTGGAGGGATGGGTTAAGGCAGGACGTCGGTGTAGGCACAAATGCCTGCAGACCCCTGGGGAAGGGCAGACAGTCTCTGCCTATTAGGGGGACCAGCTGCCCGAATTTGCCCGGGACTGGGGTGGGGTGGGGGGCTGGATCTCAGGATGTCAGACCTTCAGTTTTAAAGCCAATAGTCTCAGGCAAATTGAGACTGGCTGGCCATCCTAACTCCTGATTACTAATTTTTGTTTGGAGGCAATTGGAACCAGAAAGAGGGATAAAGAAGTTTCAGGATGGGACAGGCAGTTTGACCTAGCTATAAGTGAAATGAATTTAAAGCTCCAGTGTTTATAATGCTGGTAGACCTTCATCTAATCCATTTATTCTAAAGGCAGAAAAATAGCAAGTGAGTTTAGGGTAAGTTATGCTGGGGTAACAAATGACCCCCAAATCTCAGAGAGCTTCTCTCTCCTACTACACATCCATCGTGAGCAGCTGGGTCTCTGCTCCACGTCTGATATATTTTGGAAGCCCAGGCTGAAGGCACGGTCCCTATCTGGGTCACGGCCATCAGAGGGACAAGAGAGTGGTGTCAGACCACACAACGGCTCTTAAAGCTTCCACTCAGAAGTGGCTCACATCACTTCTGGGAAAAGCAAGCCACATGGCCAAGCCTGAGGTCAGTAGGTTGGGGTTGTATAACCCTCCTAAAGGAGGGTTCCACTGGGAGGCCACTATGATTTCATTACACATTCACTACAAAATTTAAGTAACAACACCAGCTAGAGTTTATGATATATCACTGTTTCTAATGTTAGCCACGTCTTATGACTACATGCAGTCATCTGCAATATATTTCACAAATCTCAATGTTAACACATGCATAATTCAAGCTTATATATATCTTCTTAGAATATGGATGTCAGGAAACAGGCAGAATGACACGTAGGCAGGGAAAACAAAGTAGAGCAAAATGCGGCCTGAATTGGGACCTCTGATCTTAGCCAGCTATGAAGCTTCCAGGAAAGAAGCTTTGTAATGCATAGAGTGTGAGTATTCTGGACCAAGGGCAATTTCCTGCATTTCTCTTGAAGAATTAAACTCCAAGTGATTACTTCTTAGTTCAAATCAAAATTTGAAATTCCCTTTTTAAAGGGAAAGCTCAGATTTCTGATTTCATATTTCCCTTCTCAAAAGGCACCTTATATTTTGACTCTACAAATTATAGCATGAAATAATTGCATGGCCTTGAATGTGTCATTTGTGCTTGTTTCCACATCTTTAGCATGAGATGGTTGGACTATACCAGTGGTTCATAATCAGGGCGGTATCTCAGTCACTCAGTTTTTAGCCCCATAAATTTTTATTTCAGACTGCTGTTTTTGGAAAAAGTGCCCCCAGATGATTCTGATATTCCCTGCAGGCTAAGAACCACAAGAGGAAAGATTTAGCCAGGGGTTGATTTGACCTCCTTTCCAACTCCCATCCATCAGGAATGGCTCTGGGCCCCACATCTCTAGGTTCAACCCTGGTGCAGAACCATCGGGTCAGACTTAGGAGAAGCAAACTGAGGGTGTTATTTCTTCCCACCTCTCTCTAACCTCTGATGTTGTAGACTAGACAAGTTTCAGTAGGAGACGAGGCACATGATAGTCAGATAGTCCAAGACTCCTTAAGCTGAGACAGCGGTTCCATCTCCTTGGCTCCTACTTTCTTGTCTCCAGACTAACATGGCAGAAGTGTCTGCACCCACCCACCACATGCCTGGCACACTCAACATTGATGTTCACATTAGAGAGCTTTACCATGGCCTGAGTCTTCTCCTGGCTCTTCTACTTGTCCCTTCATTTCCTTGACATCCTTCAGATGTCCTTGTCTTCGTCACTAAGCCCAATGATGTTGTTGATGCTTGAGGTTCTTCACACCAGGGTGTCCCGTGGTGATGTGGACCCCCAGTAAAGTCACTGCCCTCTGCTTTGTCAGCCTCACCTGTTGCAGGGAAACAGCGATGGAGTTCTCTTAACAAGGCAGCTCTGTTAGGTACTCCCCACACACAGTAATTAGTGAGCAGTTAATGAGCTGGTTGGTCATAAACCTGTGGATGGCATTCAGATTCCCACCTTTGCTCCCCTTTGCTCCTTCCTAGATTAGAGGAAGGCAGATTAGAAGCATCGGGAAACCAGAGCATGGCCAGAAGCTGCCAAAGGGCAAAGTGAGAGCTGATAGTGAGGGACAGGGCAGACAGTAATTATTTGTGAGCAGACCTTTTGATTTACAGAACCTCACCCTGGGCTATCTAATACTACTAGAAAAAAAGCTCAGTAGTTTGGGGAATTCAGTGAAAGAGCAAACTAAGCCCTACATACCCTGGAATCTCCACCACCACCACCACCACTGTATTAAACGACACTTTTAATAAGTGACAACTAGTCTTCAAGGCATGGGTGGTGGTGGGAGGGAGGTAGCAAGAAGGGGACTAAAACCAGTGATGCCAGGCCCGATATATATGTCGTGTCATTTGAAAATGGAGCCCAGTGAAGACTGTAAATCTTAGTCCTTTTTACAGATGAAGGAACTCTAGGTCAGGCAGGGTAACTAACTAGCTGAAGCCCGCAGAACTAGAGAGCATAGAATAAGACTCAGACTCTGGTTCTAGAGCCAGTGGGTTTTCCACTATGTAGCACTGCCTCAAGAACGCAAGGAAGTCAGCCACAAAAGACACAGGTACTGAATGGTTCCATTTATGTGAAATTGCCAGAACAGGCAAATCCAGAAAGGCAGAAAGGAGATTAGTGGTTGCCTGGGGCCGCGGGCATGGGAGGGCGTGAGGAATGACTGCTCAAGGCAGTAGAGTTTCTTTTGGGGGTAAAATTGATTGTGGTGATGGCTGCACAACTCTGTGAATTCGCTAAAAACCATTGAATTGCATGATAGGTGAATTATATCTTAATAAAGCTGTTTAAAAAAAAGGAAAAAAGGCAAGGAAGAGTGTAATATATTGAGACTTCTTTTTAAATTGTTAAAATGTTTTAAAAGTTTTAGTATAAGTCTTAGCGTTTATTCCGTTTTTATAAAAGTTCATTGATATGGAAGCCCTTTAGCCAACAAAACCCGGTAAGTGTATGTTCTTGTTCTCCTTGAGCTTCCCAGATAATGGGGTGTGGGGACCCCGAATGGGGAGGGTCAGGGCGCGAGTTCGGCAGCTGAGGGTGAAGTTTTCTTCCTGCTGGGGGATGGGTAGGAGGGTGGGGTGGGAGCGGAAAACAGGTTGCTGTGAAGACTTCTGAGGAGACTCAGATGGTAGCAGTGATATTGCCAGACTTGGCAGCAGCCCCGCTTCCCCAAGCTGATGGATTGCCGGAGGGCTTTTTTTTATTTTATTTTATTAAAGCAGGGCTGACAGTTTTCTGTTGTGACTTCGTCGTTTCACCCACCCCGACGGCCATCTGTGGGAAGGAAGGGAGCCGCCCTCGAGGCTGACCCCGGGGTGTGGGGACCCCTCGCCGCCTCACTTGCCCCGGGGCGGGTGGGCGCATCCGCCAGGTCTGCACACGCAGATGGCGCGTGGTCCCTGCTGCACAGAGCCTGCGGGGCTCTGCTGCCCGCCTCACCGCCCAGGGGGGACCCCAGGCGCCCCTCCCGGAACCCCATGCGCAGCTGGCGAGGTCTGTGCGCCGGGGCTCCAGGAGAGAGCCACGTCCTACCCACCCGTTTCTCACGACGTTCCCCGCACTCCCCAGCCTTCAGCACCTCCTTCAACCCCGGCCTCTCGCCCCGAGCCCAGCCCACAGGGACCCCTCCTCCGCTGACGCTGGTCAGTTCCCTGCGCACAGGCTCGACTCCTTGACTCATTTTCACAGCGGGATCAAAGGCTTCTTAAGGGCAGAGACTGTGTCGTTTGCTCTCTTTCAGCTCCATCAGTGCTTTTACACAGGAAGCCTTCAATAAGTGATGGGGGGTGGCGATTGATTAGCCGAGGTCAGGGCCGCCGCAGCCAGTACCCAAGCCCTTCTGCGCCTTCTGATGGCGCCTCACCCCTGAGCTGGAGGCTTCCTGGGGCATCGCTGGGAAACCGTAGCTTTATGATGATTCTGCCCCAGCCCCAGGCCTGGCCTGGGCATATTCCACCCAGAAGTGACTGCAGGTTTGTAGGTTTTTTTCCCCCTCTAGGGCTTTTTATTGTTTACTTTCTGCCATTTCCTACTTTGCCTTAAGGCTTCAAAGTCTCTGTGGCTCCTAAAATTCCCCAAGTGGGGCTTCTTTGACTTCTGAGTTACAGATTATTAAAATTCACTGTATTACCTCCCCTGGCTCTCAGGCCTGGCTAACCTCTGTGAAACTCAGAGCTCACACTTCCATAGTGCTTCCTATGTGTCACGCAGAGTTCTATATATGCGTGCTATACATAGCCCTGCTCTGTCTATATGATATATATAGACTATGCGTGTGTGTACTCATTTAATCCTCACAATAGCCCTGTGAGGTAGGTACAATTATTATTAATCCCACTTTACAGACCAGGCAATTGAGGCATACATAGAAAGGTTAAGCCGTTTACCCCAAGGTCACAGAGCTAGTCAGTGGCAAAGCTGGAATTTGAACCTATAGAAAAGTAGCACCATTGTAAAAGAATGAAGATATTTATCCTTCACAGTAAGCTTAGGAAAATGAATCCAGTTTGTCTAAGAGAGGACATGCTTAGAGGCATTGTTATAGAGGGCAATTAAAAAAAAATTGTGCCCCAGTGTGGTTTGTGTTGATTTCAAATTACATGGGGAAGACATGCATATTAAGCAACAGCCTGGCCTGCTACTGCCTGGGCAGCTCAGAGCCTTCTGTTCATCTTTGAGGCCACGTTAGGTCAAGACATTGCGAATCAGAGCACCTGCCTGAGGCCAGCCAAGCTCTGTGCTTCATGTCCAGCCCTTCAGCATTCAGTCACAGATGAGCCAAGCCTCGGCCCAATGCTGGCTGCTGGTGTCAATGGAAGATCTCGTTGCTTTGAGCTTCCCAGAGCCTTGCCAGCGTGTCTGGGGGATGGCGGAGGGTCTGGACCCAAGCCAGAAGATGCACTAGAGTGCCTTACAAAATGCTAGGTCCTTCCCAGTGCTTCTGTGTTGCTGTTTTCCTTCCCCCCCCCCCTTAATCTTATCTTTCAAATTCGCAGCTTCAGTCTTATTCCTTTCATGAAGCTCTCTTACTACTTTCTTCCAAAGCAACCACTTCCTTCTGGAAACTTCTATGGTAGCTGTTGTCTGTACCACACAAAGTACCATATTGACTCTCAGCATGCTTGTTCCTTGTCCACAAGTTTAGGGGCTATGTCTTCTATTTTTCTTGTGTCCCAGCAAATCAGTAAGAGCTGGCACATTGCTGAGGTTCAGTTAATGTTTGTTGAATAGAACAAGGAGCAAAAAATGTGATGAATTGCTGAGATCTCCAAAAGCCTGAGAGCCCTTGTATTAGGGGAGAAGCCTGTCTTTTGTTTTTGTTTTTGAATTTTAAAAAAAGAGGAAAATGGGGGTTTCAAAGGCACCAAACTACCTCAATGAAAGGTTAATGCACCCATCTCTCAGATAAAGTGATTCCTACTTCTCAGGTCTGAGAAGCTTTTACCTTGATTGACCAATGAGCCTAGTCTCAGTTAGAAACTGTAGAGCATTCAAAAGAGTATGTGCTCTAAGAACAGTTAGGGGACCTAAAAGTTAAAATGACAGAAGGCAAAGGAAACCTTGGCAGTTGGAGTGGGAGAAATCACTGTGACAGGTGAGGTGGGGTGTGGGGTGTGGGTCAGAGAAGACCTTGTAGACGAGGTGAGGCTTGCATTAGTTAAGCTTTGACAGACAACTAAGGGGGTTTATGCCTTTTTTGCTCTCAACCAATCGGCTCTTTTGGGTTTGCACTCATCTTTTTTTTTTTTTTTTTTT
>JAQZBX010035451.1:0-24584 GCA_029593785.1 Cabassous unicinctus
AACTTGGTTTGTAAATGGCGGGGAATAATGAGTAAATTTTAACCTTTGTAAACTGGATGGAATATGCATGCCATATATTTCCTTATCCTTCCAAACTTAGTTTAAAGACCTCCTATGAGAACATTTCTATGACCTTTTGGAAATTTTTATGTACCCTTCATTTGTGCTTTTTAGAACTGCATATATATATTTGTGGTTGCTTGTATCACACACTTAGTGTTGATCTCCTCCAGTAAAATTTCATCTCTTGACTAACTCCTTATTGACTCTAAGTCCCTAATGCCTGTTTCAGGATATGCTTGATGAAATCTCAATAAGTATTTATTTAATGGGTGTATGAATAAGTAAGTGAAGATGATCTGAGTACCTGAAGCCTATACATAAAAATGTGATTGACACCATTCTTTGTACAAATTTAGCTGCAGGTTAGTCAGAGCAAATAATAATTTTATGGCAGCGTAGACACAACATTTTTCCTATTTTTCTCCTTGATGGCTCTCAATTCACTGCCTTCATTTTTGTACAAGCACCCATGTGATCAAAGTACCATATTATACCATCACTCCTTTGATGCTGTTGGCATTTTTTATGTCATTTGTTGTTTATTTGTTTGTGCTATTTTTTAAATTCATGTGTTTATTTCTTTGGAATTTTATCATATGTTTTATATGTCTTTCTCAGTCTCATTGTTAAGCTTTTTAACTTTTTGGCAACTCACCCTTTTGAAGAGTGTATATGATTCTGAACCATGTGTTAGGTAGGCTTGACAGTCTACAATTCACAGAATTAAGTTTTTCTTCATCATGATAGAATTCTATATCCAAGATTCTTGATTTAGATTTGACTTCCTTGTTTGTCTCATCACCTATTTCTGTTTCCCATTATCTTCTTGATAAATTGTAATAACTTAAACTAAGACAAAACATTTCAAAAATATTATACATTAATGGCTCTTTCCTCTGTAATTTGACTGACTCTTCCAGTTCACTCTGTAATATGCTAAATCTAAATAAATGTATTCCCTACTGATATATTTTATATGTCATCATGAACACTTTTAAGAGTCAGGAAACTAATATTGTGTTTATGAAACTGTATATCTTCCCTAGAAGAATATATAACTTAAAAACCTTAACCTAAAGGAAATTTCAATGTGGTCTAGAAATCCTTTATGCTCAAATATTTGAAACATGAATTTACAGACTTTCACTGGCCCCAACAATTTTACTTTCTTTAGTAATTGTTATAATTTATGCACTGTGTGCTTAACTTTTGATAGATAATTTAAGGATATATAGATAGATAATAGATAAATACATAGATATCAGTTAGTCAATTTCAAATCAATAACATTTTCAGTATATATTTATTCTATGGTTGAGTCCTCAAAAATATTTCTTAAACATATTTAATATCACTCTTCTTCTATTTTTCAGGGTCTTTGAATTTAACTTTGCAGTAATGCATAAAATATATTTGTCAATAGAAAAACATGGATACCAATGGAAAGAACAAGATAATTCAAGAGAAGTCACTCAGAAATAAGCCAGCCACATCTAAACCAGACTCACTGTATGAAAATTACTATTAAGGATTTGAGTGACATAAGAAACAATAATCTATAGATTTAGAAATGTCTAAAGGTCATTCTTTAAAGGAATAAAAAGAAAATTTTGCTCAATTTGAAAGTACACTCATGTGTTCCAAAGTGTGAACATTAATGTGAATTCAAATTTTCAAAGTTATGGGAGAGTTGTAAGTCCTTTTTTTTGTCTAACTAAAACCAAACCATGACTCACTAAGGACCTTGTTAGGTTCTCTTGTTGCTTCTCTTTTAAATTTTGACTTGTAGTGCATTTACACTTTATTTCAGGTTGGAATTCTCCTGTTTAGGAAGATAGAGTTTTTCTTGTTGGAAATTAAGTAATCCACATCTTAAAAACTTCAATATGAAGCCCTTGGGAAGTGTCATCTTATAGTTATAGTCCAAGTTTCACTATGAAGTAGCATCATGCATCTTGGCAGCAACACTTGTATTTCCAATTGCCATTATAATTGTGTGTGAAGAAAATCTCCACATGGAAAAATAGCTCTAGGAATGGCATTTCTTATTAATGTAAGAAGCTAATATTCAACAAACCATCAAAAAATGAAGTAGTTCTCCCCAGTCACCACCTTTCCAGCTAAAAATGCAAGAGAATGGAAACCAAAAAGTATCTTCAGATAATATAGAACAATTAAATTTCAAAATGTATATATTTAAAAATGTTACATTTACCTGCATCTGCACACCCTATAGAAAATTTAAGGTCTATTGCTTTCATAAGAAATATTTAGCAATACTCTTAATCTAAAAATATCTGTAAAAGTATCGATTTGATCTGAACAGAATCCAGAATAAAAGAGATAATCAAAATGTGGAGGGATTAAAATAAAGGCCCTTCTGCTATCATTAGAATACAGGTTTTATAAATATGGCTAAATTTGTTTTGACAACTGTTCAGTTCAGGAATTCACAGTTGTTTTCTTGGCATTTGTCTGCCTGTCAAGAATAAGAAAAGATATATTTTGAAAAGAAGAAAAAAAATTAAAAAAAGAAAAACAAAATCTGTGGGTTCTGTATGCTAAAGATGTTTGATTGAAAATTTGTTTATATCTTTATCAACAATGTCATCATAAAATCAAGAATAATTCAATTCATAATGTTACAGAAGGTCAGAAGATACTTATTTGGGAATAATTAAGTTATGGAAGAAGCAACCTGCAGAGGCATCTTTGAGTGATGACAGGCCAAAAGATTAAAATTTTAAGAGAAATAAAAGCAGATATATATTTCTCTTTGATAATTATTAGAAACTACATAATCAGTATAAATTTGGATACCAAACTTTCAGCTCTGGAAACATCTACAGCTAAATTGATAGTTTCAGAATTTGATAAACTGGGATGAATTGAGCCTTATTTTCCATCTTTTATAAGCTTAGGCCTTGAAACTTCTACTAAGAGGATAACTTGAGGAGAAAAAAAATGCATGCGATAAGTGAATGGTCTTTTTTTTTTTAATACTAAATTAATTTTCTTAACAAATCAATTTTATTGGTACATATATATTAGTAAAGCATAAATCTATCCAAAGTGTACAATCAATGGCATTAGGTGTAGTCACATATTTGTGCATTTATCATTTCAATCATTCTTAGAGCACTTTAATTATTCCAATAATAATAATAATAATAAGCAAAAATATAAACAAACAAATAAAACTCATTGCCTCTCAATCTCTCTGTGCTTCCTCTGCCACGCATAGCAACTATTCTGTTTCCTTAATGCTGTTATATTGGTTTTTATATTTTGTGAAAACAGTCGTATATATGCAATATCATTCAAATTCATGATTTACATGAGCATTAACTATCTTATACAGTCCCATGTTACAGTTTTTAGCTTTCCTTCTAGTAATATACATGATCTTAGACTTTTCCTTTCATCCACTGTCATACACATACAATAGCACTGCTAATTACAAACACTATGATATGCTTTCACCATTTCTATTCATTTCCAAAGATTTAGGAACAACCAGTTCTGCATATATTAACCCTCAGCTTTCCATTCTCTACCCTCCTTCTATTTTCTGGTGACCTATATTCTAATTATTAACTACATAAGTTTACACAATATATTTAGTTCATAATAGTGCAATCATATAATATTTGTCCTTTTATGTCTGGATTGATTCACTCAACATAATGTCCTCCAGGGTCATCCATGTTGTCACATGCTTCATGACTTCATTTCTTCTTAACCCTGCATAATATTTCTTCATGTGTATACACCACAATTTGTTTATACATTCATCAGTTGATAGATACCTGGGCTGTTTCTAACTTTTGACAATCGTAAATAATGCCACTATGAACATTGGTGTGCTGATGTCTGCATCTCTGCTCTCAGTTCTTCTGGGTATATACCTAGTAATCGTATTGCTGGGCACATGGCAAGTCTATATTCAACCAAACAGTCCTCCACAGTGTATCTACCATTCTACATTCCCACAGTGAAAAAGTGTTCCTATCTCTCCAGATCCTCTCCAACATTTCAGTTTTCTGACTTTTTAATAGTGGCCAGTCTAATAGGTGTGAAATGATATCTTATTGTAGCTTTGATTTACATTTCCCTAATTGCTAGTGATGTTGATCATTTTTCCATGTGTTTCTTTGCCATTTTTATTTCTTTTTTGGACAGTTGTCTTTTCAAATCTTTTGCCCATTTTTTAATAGGATACTTTGTCTTTTTACAGTTGAGTTGTATGATCTCCTTATATATCATGGGTATACTGTTCTGGCACAGCTGGGTGGGCTTAACAGCCTTGTCAAAAATGACTTGACTATAGATGTGATGGTCATTTTCTGAGTTCTTGACTCAGTTCCATTGGTCAATCTGACTGTCCTTATGCTAGTACCATGCTGTTTTTTTTGTTTTTTTTACCACTGTACCTAAGTTATATGCTTTAAAATCTGGAAGTTAGAGTCCTCCAACTTCATTCTTCTTTTTTAAAGACATTTTTAGCTATTCAGGGCCCTTTATCCTTCCAAATAACTTTCATATTTGGTTTTTCCATTTCTTCAAAAAAAAAAAAAAGGCTGTTGGGATTCTTTTAGGATTGTGTTGAATCTGTAAATCAGTTTGAGTAGAACTGACATCTTAACTATAGTCTTCCAATCCATAAACATGGAATGTCCTTTCATTTATTTAAGTCTTCGTTTTTTTTTAAGCAATGTTTTGTAGTTTCTAAATACAGATCCTTTATGTCCTTGGTTAAGTTTATTCCTATATATTTTATTGTTCTGGTTGAAATTATAAATGGAATTTTTTTCTAATTTCCTCCTCTGATTGCACATCAATAGTGTATAGAATCGCTATTGATTTTTCCTTATTAATCTTGTATCCCACCATTTTGCTGAGCTCATCTATAGTTCTAGGAGCTTTGTTATAGATTTTTTAAAGGAGATTCTAGATATAGGATCATATCATCAGCAAATAGTGAAAGTTTTATTTTTTCTTTTCCTATTTTGATTTCTTTTATTTCTTTATCGAGCCTAATTGCTCTAGCTAGATCCTCTAGCAGAGTATTGAATAACAATGGTGAGAGTGGGCATACTTGTCTTGTTCCTGATCTCAGCAGGAAAGCTTTCAGTCTTCTCATTGAGTAAAATGTTAGCTGTAAGTTTTTCATATAAGCTCTTTACCTTATTGAGAAAGCTTCCTCTACTCCTATCTTTTGGAGTGTTTTTTATCAAGAAAAGTGTTGTATTTTGTCAAATGTCTTTTCTGCATCAATTGAGAGGACCATATGATTTTATCTCTTCATTTTATCAATGTGACTTATTACACTAATTGATTTTCTTGTGTTGAACCACCCTTGCAAACGTGGGATAAAACCCACTTGATAATGATGTATAAGTTTTTAATGCGCTTTTGGATTCTGTTTGCAAATATTTTGTTGAGGATTTTTGCATCTATATTCATTAGAAATATTGGTCTGTAATTTTCTTTCTTCATAGTATCTTTATCTGGTTTAGGTATTAGTGTGATGTTGGCTTCATAGAATGAGTTTGATAGCATTCTTTCCCTTTCAATTTTTTGCAAGAGTTTGAGCAAGATTTGCATTAGATCATCTTTGAATGATCGGTGAAATTCACCTGTGAAGCCATCTGATGCAGTGCTTTACATGTTTGTATGTTTTTTTTTTTAATGACTGTTTCAATCTATTCACTTGTGATTGGTTTGTGGAGGTCTTCTGTTTCTTCTAGGGTTAGTGTAGGTGGTTCGTGTGTTTCTAGGAATTTGTCCATCGTGGCTACATTGTCTAGTTTTTTGGCATGCAGTTGTTCATAGTATCCTCTTATGATCTCTCTTATTTCTGTGGGGTTACGGGTAATGTCTCCTTCTATTTCTGATTTTATTTATTTCTGTCTTCTCTCTTTTTTCTTTCTTAGTCTAGCTAAGGGTTTGTGGATTTTGTTGATCTCAAATAATCAACATTTGGTTTTGTTGGTTCTCTTATTGTTTCTTGTTTTTTTCCTTCTCGATTTCATTTATTTCTGCTCTGATCTTCAAAATTTCTTTCCTTTGTCTTGGTTTGGGATTGATTTGATGGTCTTTTCCTATATACTCCAAGGGTCCAGTTAGATTTTCGATTTTAGTCGTTTTTAAAAGTAATCCTTGAGGGCTATACATTTCCCTCTCAGCACTGCCTCTGCTGTGTCCCATAGGTTTTGATATGATGTGTTCTTATTTTCATTCATCTCAAGACATTTGCTGAATTCTCTTGCAATTTCTTCTTTGAACAACTGATTATTTAAGAATGTGTTGTTTAATCTCCAAATACTTTTTTCCATCCATTATTGATTTCCAGCTTCATTCTGTTTTGATCAGAGAAAATGTTTTATATAATTTCAATCTTTTTTAATTTATTGAGACTTGGTCTATCTTGGAGAAGGATCCATGGGCACTTGAAAAGAAAGTATATCTTGCTATTTTGGGGTGCAATGCTCTATAGATGTCTGTTAGGTCTAGTTCATTTTTTCATATTATTCAAGCTGTTTCTTTATTATTCTCTCTCCAGATGTTCTATCCAATACTGAGAGTGGTATATTGAAGTCTCCAAGTATTATTGGGGAGATATTTATTTCTCTCTTCAGTTTTGCCAGTGTTTGCCCTATGTATCTTGAGGCACTAAGGTTAGGTGCAAAAATATTTAGCATAGTTATTTCTTCTTGGTGAATTGCCCCTTTTATTAATATACATGACCTTCTTCATCCCTTATAACAGTTTTGCATTTGAAATCTATTTTGTCCAATATTTGTATCACTACTCCAGATCTTTTATGCTTACTATTTGCATGAAATATCTTTTTCCAATCTTTCACTTTTAACTGAATTGAGTCCTTACATCCAAGGCAGGTGTCTTGTAGACACCATGAAGATGGCTCATATTTTCTTGGCCATTCTATCAGTCTATTTTCTTTTATTGGAGAGTTTAATCAATTAAAATGCCATTTTATTACTGTAAAAGCATTACTAACTTCATCCATTTTGTCTTTTGGCTTTGTTTTCATATTATTCTATTGTCTGTCTTCTTATCCTTTAGTTCACCTTTCCTAATAACCTTCATTTTTACATTCTTCTCCAAGC
Organism: Cabassous unicinctus; assembly: GCA_029593785.1. Taxonomy (NCBI): domain Eukaryota; kingdom Metazoa; phylum Chordata; class Mammalia; order Cingulata; family Chlamyphoridae; genus Cabassous; species Cabassous unicinctus. Next base: position 7,197 of record JAQZBX010035451.1, read on the forward strand.
CTCTCACCATTATTTTTCTCCTTTCAGGCTGCAGCACTCCCTTTAGTATCTCTTGTAATACATTCTGGTTTTTGGTAACATATTCTATTATTTTTTCTTTGTCAGTGTAGACTTTGAACTCATCCTCATTTTTTCTTTTGCATTCGATTCACTTTATTTTTTTAATGTAAATTTATATATATATTTTAAAAGACACTTAGATTACATAAAGGTTACACAAAAGATATAGGGAGTCCCATATGCCCCACTCCCCATGCCTCCCACACCGTCCCACATAAACATCTTTCATTAGTGTGGCACATTCATTGCAATTGATAAACGCATCCTGGGGCTTTGCCATTAAGCATGGACCCTAGTTCACATTGTAGTCTACACTCTCTCCCACACAGTTCTGCATGTTATATGATGATATAAAGTGGCCTATATCTGTCCTTGCAATGTCACTCATGACGATTCTCAAGTCCCAAAGAAGGCCCCATATTACAACTGTTTTCCCTCTTCCTGCACCCAGAGCCTCCAGTGATCACTGGCTCCACATCAGTGTTGTAATTTCGTCCATTGCTTGAATTACACCATGTCTATAGTAGAATACCAGTAAGTCCACTCTTGTCCATAGCTCTTCTCCAAATCCCGAGGATTCTGGGATGGTGAAGGCCACTCCACCTCCAATTGAGAGGGGGCATATATCCCATGGAGAAGATGGATGGTACTATCCTGCCTGCAGCTGCAGACCCTCTCCATTCCCTGGGATGGCCATTGTCCATCATCATCTCCCCGCCAATTGTCCTGGGTGAGTTCAATGAGCTGTAGAGTAGGTGTTGTAACTCCACTGAGGTTCTGGGCCCAGCTGGTACACGGACAGCCAAAAGACTCGAGTCACTGGATGTACAACTACAAACTCCAGCACCAAGAATAGATTTAAGTAGAAGGGACAGATGAGCCATGTGCAGGGAAGACATAATTGAGTCGAACTCTGTCACTCTCAGGAGAACAAACTCCAAAGTAGGGCCCACTAGCAAGGCACCAAACTCCAGAGTTATCCGCCCTGATCATAGGACCTGGGTGTCTCCAGAGCCCTTAGGAGCCCCACTATTTGGGGTAGTATCCACTTTGGAAATATATGAGATCCTGCTGAGATGTGCGTAAGCATTACCTCTGGGATGACCTCCTGACTCACTTTGAATTCTCTTAGCCATGTAAACTCATTTGTCTTTACATTTTCTCCCTTTTATTTGAGGTCTTTTTCCAGTTGCATTGCTAGTTGGTGCTTGGTAGCAATCCCTCGGTGCCAGGGAGGCTCATGCCCAGGAGTCATGTCCCGCACTGGGGGGAAGGTAATGTATTCATATGCTAAGTTTGGCTGAGAGACAGGCCATATTTGAGCAACAAGGAGACTCTCAGGAGGCAACTCTTAGGCACCCCATAACAATAGGCTAAGTTTCAATTTCAAGAGCAAAGGCTCATAAGCCTAGTCATCAATATCAAAGGCCCATCAGTGGATCATCCTCCTTCACTAGTCACTGCCCTTGTACTTGGGAACAGTTGTTGCTCCCTTAGAGAATGTAGCACAGCTCTCCAGGATGGAAATTGAGTATTTTCTCAGTTATTGTGTGAATCTCCACCCACTGTGACAATCCCGTGAACATTTGAATATTTTTACATACCAGATGCAGAATTATTGCCTGGCAGTTTTTCTCTTGCAGTATTTTAAATACATCATACCACTTTCTTCTCACCTCCAATATTTATGGTCAGAGATAAGTAATTAATGTTATTGAGGTTCCCTTGTATGTGATGTTTGGCTTTCCTCTTGCTGCTTTCAGAATCCTCTCCTTATCTCTGATATCTGTCAATCTCAATAGTAGTTGTCTTAGGGTAGGTCTATTCAGATTTATTCTGTTTGGGGTACATTGCCCTTCTTGGATATTGATATTTATGTCCTTCATAAGGGTTGGAAAGTTTTCAGTCGTTATTTCCCCAAATATTCTTTCCGCACCTTTTCCATTCTCTTCTCCTCCTGGGACACCAATAACACAAATATTTGTGTGTTTGTATTCACATAAAATTCCTTGAGACACTGTTCCATTTTTTCCATTCTCTTCTCTTTCTCTTCTCCTGTCTTTTCCAGTTCAGATGTTCTGTCTTAGAAATCACTAATTCTGTCTTTGACCAATTCAAATCTGCTTTTATTTGTCTCTAATGTATTTTTCACTTCATTCATCATGTCTTTCATTCCCAGAAGTTCTGTTACTTTTCTTTCCAGGCTTTCAAATTGTTCTTTATGCTTACCCAGTGTCTTCTTAACATCCTTTATTTCTTTAGTCATATTTTCTTTAAATTCTCTGAAGTTATTTAGGTGAATTGTTTGATTATTATTGATTAACCATTTTAAATCCTGTATCTCTTCAGGATATTTGGTTAGTTCCTTTGACTGGGCCATCTCTTCCTGTTTCCTAGTATGGCTTCTCATATTTTGCTGATGTCTAGCGTTCTGAAAAGGTAAATTTATTTTAATAGCCATTTTTTCTCCCTTTCCTATTTCTTCACAGCTCCCCTTTGATATTTGGTTCAATTTATTCTAAATCTTTAAAATATCCTGTATTAATTTATCAAAATTTGTCTAGGGCCTCACTAGTGGGGTGAAGATTTTCTCCCAAAGGTATGGATACAGAAAGAAATGAAAACAGTTTTTGTCCATGCAATTTCCAGACCAGCCAGTAGATGGTGCTTGTCAGTGCACCTTTCCCCCGAGCTGTTTCAGTTTCAGCTTTTCTTTGTTCCTGTGTTAAATCTTCAGAGCAGAGTTGTGTAGCCCTGTCTTGGTCTGCTGACCCCCAAAGCAGGTCTCTCAGACAGCATTTAGCTCTTCTTCCAATGCTTTTGTGACAGCTTGAGCTCTGCCTCTTAGTTCAACACCATGTTCTCACAATTCTCTGAATGGTCATTTTCATCAGTGTTAGGCATTTAATCTCCGATGTCAAATTAACTCAGAATGCTGAATGGCATCATATGGATATATATGATGTTTTATTTACTTCATATGATGTTAATGATTTTGCAATACTGAAATTTAATTTCTTTTTTTAATCTGCTTTTTAAGATATTTTATTAGCAATGCATATGAAAAGCAACATGGAAGGTTGCAAATGTAGTTCAAGTGGTTGAAATCCTGCTTCCCAAATGTGAGGTCCCAGGTTTGCTCTCTGGTACCTCCTAAAAACAAAAACAAATACACAAGGAAACAAACAAAAAACCAACTCAGTAAGTCAGTGGAATTCAGTGGTTGAGTGCCAGTTTCCCACATACAAGGTCAGGGTTCAATCCCCAAACCCAGTACCTCAGGAACAAAACAGCAATTTGGATAGATTTTTAAAATTTGATTTAATTTTTAAACATTTTAATTTATTTATTTATTCCTCCCCTTGTTGTTTTCACACTGGCTGTCTGCTTTTTGTGTCCATTCGCTGTGTGCCCTCTATGTCTACTTGTCTTCTCTTCTGCTCTTCTCTTTAGGAGGCACCAGGAACCAATCCTTGGACCTCTGATGTGGGAAAGAGGCACTCAATCACCTGAGCAACTTCAGCTCCCTGGTTTGTTGTGTCTCTCATTGTCACTCCTCTTTGTCTCTTTCTGTTGTGCCAGCTCTCTGTGTGGGCCAGCTCTCTGTGTGGGCCAGCTAGCCTTCACCAGGAGGTCCTGGGAACTGAGCCCAGGACCTCCCTTATGGGAGACAGGAGCCCAATCGAGCCACATCCGCCTCCCAGGATAGATTTTTAAAAATGATAATTTGTAATAGAGTGCTAAAATCTAACAAAATAGCCAAGATTGCTATATATTAATTTAGGACATTAGTATATGTGTATGTACGTATATACTACGTATTTTTGCATGTATCCATGTTACCACTGGACCCCAATTACACTAAATTTACATTTAGTATAAACGTAAATTTACATTTATACTAAAATTTTACATTGAGTCCAACAAGGGATGGGGGATGGCATGACAGCAGATGAACATGAGAAAGTATTAGAATAGGCTACTCAGACACAAATCAGAAAAAAAAACAACACATAAATATGAGACTTCAATTATTTTCTGAAAAATGATATATGTGAAATAAAAAAGAATAATTCATATTTTTATTTTGATATAGATTAATAATAGACGTTTACTATGCCACAGCTAATATTGGTTAACAAAGCAGTGTTAATTAAATCCAAAATTATCTGAATTACTGAGTTGACAAATATCTTTCAAGCTTTTTTTTTAATAGATTCAATTTTCTGAACTCTCACTGATATTTGATATAGTATATTATTACAAACAATTGACATTACTTAGTCTATAATCTAATAAATAATATTTCCAAACCTAAATATTTAATTTGTCTAGTTAATTTGATTTAATGTGTATCTTTTTATGTTTATTAGTTCAACTGATTATTTATTTACTTTATTATTCTTGCATGAATTTACTTTTCTATCTAGCTGGATTGGATAAATATTTTTACAGTAAAAGTAGTATTTCAACCTGAATTTGTAAAATTGGAAAATGGTCCTTGTATCTTTTTCAAATATCAAAGGTTGTTTATTTCAGAATAAAGAAAACTAAATTTATTTACTTGGCCTTTTTAAAAAGACATATCATAATATAGAGTGTTTTTCCTTCATAATTAACTAAAAGGACATACTGTTCCATTTTTAAAATTGTGTAGTCTGTGTGGCAGTTTAGGTGAAGGCATTTCTTACTTAATTTACCCAACGATTAATTAGCCATTTATTCAACCAAAACATTTTAAGTGAATATATATACAGGCACTACATACACCAATTGCTACCACCTAGCCCTTGCTCCAACAACCCCTGAAAATATTTAATTTAGTCTTGGAGTGTCTATCATTATATACTATTAATTTTATTTTGTTTTATTAACTTAATACTAGATTATTGGTGGAAAAAGAGAGAAAAGGCTGTATATATTTAAATTTAAATATTTGACAGAACTCTTCCTTTAAAATCTCTGGATGTTTTCTGGTCTTAAGCTTTGAAAGTTATACATTAAGCAAAGAGACAAGCAAAATTTTCATATACAATAAAAATTAATAAATAATAGCCTCCTGACTTATGACCATATAATTGCAAATAAAATGTCATTTTAATCAAGCTTTAAAATATTTTTAAGAATTGCTTTACAGACACAAACTAGCTCTTACTACAAAGGTTAAATAAATGAAAGAATAGTATACAATTTAAAATGAACATATCATGCTATTTTGAATATTTTGTATAAATTCCACATTTATCTTTATGATAATTTAATTAGTTCTGAGACTGATTACATCTTCATAATAAAAAAAATTCCATAACCTCCATTAGGTTTAGCAATAATTTTGAAAGATATATCATTTATAATATCTTAGCTAATTTCATGTAGACATATTTTTTTGCAATCTATAGCACTTAGATTATACGCCCAAATCAAATTAATTGTGTTTAACCGTAAAAATATGAGAACATTCCTACATGAATTATAACAAATGAATAATACTAATACTTTCTTGTGGATTCTTTGTGATTTTCTATATATAGGATCCTGCCATTTGCAAATAGAGATAATTTTACTTCTTGTTGATATTAGATGTGTTTTTTTCTTTCTCTTACCTGATCGCTCTGGATAGAACTTCCAGTACAATGCTGAATAACAGTTGTGACTGTGGACATTCTTGTCATGTTCCTGATGCCAAGGGGAAAGCTTTCAGTGTTTCACAATTGAGTGTGATATTTGCTGTGAGTTTTTCATAAACGTCCCTTATCATGTTGAGGATCTTCCCTTCTATTCTTAGTTTCCTTCTTGTTATATAAAGAAAGAATGTTGGATTTTGTCAAATGCCTTTTGTAAATCAGTTGAGGTGATTATGTGTTTTTTTTTTTTTCCTTCATTCTCTTCATGTGTATTACATTGATTGATTTTCTTATCTTGAGCCATCCTTGCATAACTGGAATAAATTCCACTTGGTCATGGTGTTTAATACTTTTAATTTGCTGTTGGATTCAGTTTGCTAATATGTTGTTGAGGACTTTTGTACCTGTATTCACAAGTGTTGTTGGCCTGTGATTTTCTTTTCTTGTGATGTCTTTATACAACTTTTATATCAGGGTAATGATAATGGGATTGGAAGTAGTGGCTCCTCTCATATTTTTTTTGGAAAAATTTGAGAAGAACTAGTGTTAAATCTTTTTCAAAAATTTAGTAGAATTCAGCAGTGAAACCATCCAGTCCTGGACTTTTCTTTGTTAGGAGGCCCTAACAAAGAAAGGAGATTATTACCAATATAATCTCTTTACTCGTTAAATGTCTTTTGATATTTTCTGTTTTTTCTTGCATCAAATTAGTTAATTTGTATGTTTCTAGAAAATTGCCCATTTCTTCTATATTTCCTTATTTATTACCATTAATTTTTGATACCAATCTCTTATAATCTTTTTATTTCTGTAAGATAGGTAGCAATGGTCCAATGTTCAATCATGTTTTTAGTTATCTGCGTCCTCTGTCTCATTTTCTTTGTCAGCCTGACTAAAGGTTTGTCAATTTTATTGATCTTTTCAAAAAACCAACATTTGGTTTTGTTGATTTTTTCTATATTGTTTTTTCATTCTCAATTTCACTTATCTCTAATCATTACTATTTCCTAGCTATTTTTACTTTCATTTTAGTTTGCTGTTTTTGTTTTTGAGTTGTGAAGTTAGGTTATTGCTTTGTGATCTTCTTTTTTTTTATTTAAAATTATTTTTATATCAATGTTACAAGTTACTCAGCTAACACAAGGTAATAAGTACAATAACAATAAATCTAGTTTAGTTCTCCCTTATTTTTGTTCATTCCTCTGCCTTGAGGGATTTGGGATGATGTCCACTTTGACTGCTTCAGGCAGAGAACGGATATAGATATTAGGAGCAGAGGAATGGAATTGTTTTGTTTGCAGGTGAAGATACTCTTTGCATTTGAGATGGGCTGGTCCTTTTTCATTGTTTTGTTAGTTGTCCAGGGCAGGCTTGAAGAACTGGAGAGTAAGTGTTGGCTACATATCTGCTGAGTTTCAGGGCACAACCTACATAGGAACAATTTGAAGGCTTTTAAGGCTCTGAGAAATATACTCTACAGGTAAACTGAAAATTATAGGTTCAAATAAAAGAAGCAGAAGAAAAATTAGGGGATTTATAAATGAATATCACTATGTTATATTAGGAAAATAGCTTTTCATATATCCCAGATAAAGGCTTCCAAGAGGGTATTGATTTCATGTAGCCATGTGGCTTGCTTATAGTGCCCAGATGTCCCTTAGACTTTCAGGAGCACTTTTGTTTGAGGCTTTGTTTACTCTGGCAGTTTGTGAAGTCTGACTGAGACCTGCATATGTATAATCTCTGGAATTACCTCCCAATTCACTTTGAAATAAATTCTATTTTATTTAGTATTTTCCCCTTTTGATAAAAGTCTTTTACCAAATGCATCACCAATTAATGCTTGGTAATAACTCCCTGATGCCAGGGAAGCTCAGCTGTGGGAGTCATTTCCCACATTGGGGGTAAGGTGATAAGTTCATTTGTACAAGATGGTTTAGAAAGAGGCCACACTTGTTTAACATGGAGGTTTCCAGGAGGTAACTCTTAGGCATTAGTTATAATTAGACAGTTTCATTATGACTGGAATAAGGTTCATAAGTGCAAGCATTAAGATGGAGAGTTTAGCTTATTAACCTGTTTTCTTTTATTAGACATGGCTTATATATTTCAGACATTTTGGTCATCTTATTTGAGAAAGTAGTAGAGACAGGAAGTTTAATGTTTTGTTAGTTACTGGCAATAAAAGGTCATTTTCCTTTTATTGTTGAGTTATAGAATTTCTTTAAAATTTCTTTATGATTTCTTTGTATGTGTTTTGTATTAGACCCTTATCAGATATGGAATTTCCAGAAAACATACCTAAAACATACCTATGGCAACAAGGACAAATTTATATCCTGTAAAACTACATGGTTATATAATGTTCAAGATAGTCAAAGGCTTGTCTGTCAAGAAACCTGATCATTTCCCACCTTTACCTTCTTACCAGAGTTGTGTTAACAGGTAGAACATAATTTATATACTAGTCTTGTTTCTCATGTAAAGTTCTTCTTTTTTGTATCTGAGGATGAAGCTTTGACCTACAGTGGCTGCATGTACTTTCGGAGAAATCCCAGAGTAAAACAATATAACTGACAATAAAATTTGATTGTTTCTGTGACATAATATTTTTTCTAAGAATAAAAATCACAACATTCACATATCCACCCATTGTGGACACTTAACATTGTTGTGGTAACTTTGTTGCAATTCATATAAGAATGTTAAGATATTACTGTTAACTACAGTTCATATTTTGCTTTAGGTGCATTTTTCTGCATACACCACCCTATTATGAACACCTTGTTCTAGTATTATAACTTTGTTATAGATCCTGAAAGAACATTCTTATATTTGTATTGTTAACCACAATCCTCTTCCTCACAGGGTTCACTGTGTTATACAATCTCATATTTTATGCTCTAGCTTTCTCTCCAGTAGCATATATGACCCCAAAATTCCCCTTTCAATCATGTTCATACACATACTTCAGCACTGTTAATTAAACTCACAATTTTGAGCTACAATCACCTCTATTTCCAAACCATTGCAATCAACCTAATTAGAACTTCTGTACAAACTGAGCATCAGCTCCCCATTCCTTACCTCCATTCTATCTCCTGATAACCTATTCTAGACTCTACCTCTATGTTTGCTTATTATAATTAGTTCAAATTAGTGAGATCAGATAGTATTTGTCCTTTTGTGTCTGGTTTATTTCACTCAACAAAAAGTTCTCAATGTTCATTCACGTTGTTACATATGTCAGTACTTCATTCCTTCTTACACGTGAATAAATTTCCATCATGTATATACCACATTTTGTTTAACCATTAATTTATTGATGGGAGCTTGGGTTGCTGCCATATTTTGGCAATTGTGAATAATGCTGCTGTGAACATTGGTGTACATATATCTGTTGGTGTTACTGCTTTCAGTTTTTCTGTGTATACACCTAGTAGCGCAATTGGTGGATCATATGGCAATTCTATATTTAGCTTCCTAAAGAACGGCCAAACTGTCTTCCACAGTGACTGCACCATTTTACATTCCCACTAGCAGTGAATGACTGTTCTTATTTCTCCACATCCTTCCCAGCAATGTGTCTTTTTGTTTCTTGTTTTTTGTTTTCCTAATAATGGCCACACTAGTAGGTGTGAAATGACATATCATTGTGCTTTTTATTTGCATTTCCCTGATAGCTAGTTAGGTTGATCATCTTTTCATGTGCTTTTTAGCAATTTGTATTTCTTCTTTGGAAAAAACTTCTGTTCAAATCTTTTGTCCATTTTTTAAATGGGTCGTTTGTCCTTTTATTGTTGAGTTATAGAATTTCTTTATATATGTTTCATATTAGACTCTTATCAGATATGGAATTTCCAAATATTTTCTCCCATTGAGTAGGCTACCTTTCCACTTTCTTGACAAACTCCTTTGAAGGGCAAAAGTTTTTAATTTTGAGGAGGTCCTATTTACCTAATTTTAATTTTTTTGCTTAGGTTTTGGGTGTAAAGTTTACAAAACCATTGCTACCACAAAATCTCAAAGACACTTCCTTACATTTTCTTCTAGGAGTTTTATGGTCCCTCGTTTTATATTTAAGTCTATGATCCATCTTGAGTTAATTTTTGCATAGGGTGTGAGGTAAGTGTCCTCTTTCATTCCTTTGGATATGGATATCCAGTTATCCCAGCACCATTTATTGATGAGACTGTTCTGTCCCAGTTGAGTGGATTTGACAGCCTTTTCAAGTATCAGTTGGCCATAGATGTGTGGGTCTATTTCTAAACACTCAATTAAATTCTAATGGTCAATATGTCTATCCTTGTGTCAATACAATGCTCTTTTGACCACTGTAGCTTTGTAATATGATTTAACATCAGGTAATGTGAGTCTTACAATTTCATTCTTCTTTTTGAAGATGTATTTGTTTATTAGGGGCCCTTTAGCCTTCCAAATAAATTTGATAATTGGCTTTTCCATTTCTGCAAAAAAAAAGCTATTGAGATTTCTCTTGGGATTGCATTTAATCTGTAAGCCAGTTTGGGTGGAATTTACTTCTTAATGATATTTAGCCTTCCAGTTCATGAACACAGACAGTCCATCCATTTATTTAGATCTTGTTTGATTTCTTTTAGCAATGTTGTATAGTATTTTGTGAACCAGTCCTTTATATTATTGGTTATATTTATTCCTAGTTACTTAATTCTTTTAGTTGCTATCGCAAATGAATTTTTTCTTCAATTCCTCCTCAGATTGCTCATTATTAGTGTATAGAATCACTACTGATTTATGCATGTTTATCTTCTATCCCATCACTTTGCCAAATTTATTAGTTCTAGTAGCTTGGTTGTGGATTTTTCAGGAACACACACACACACACACACACACACACACACATATAAAATCATGTCATCTGCAACTTGTGAAAGTTTTACTTCTTCCTTTCCAATTTTGATGCCTTTTATTTCTTTTTCTTTCTTAACTGCTCTAGCAACAGCTTCTAACACAATATTAATGAAAGTGGTGACAGTGGGACCTATATCTTTTAGTGGCTCTTGGAGGAAAAGTTTTCACTCTTTCACCATTGAGTATGATGTTACTTGTGAGCTTCTCATATATACTCCTCATCATGTTGAGGAAATTCTAGTCTATTCTGAAATTTTGAAGTGTTCTTTTTTAGGAAAGGCATATTTTTTTAAATCCATTGTGCCAATCTGTGTCTCTTAATTGGGGTGTTTAATCCTTTAACATTCAATGTTATTACTGTAAAGGCTGTATTTACTTCAACCATTTTATCCTTAAGCTTTTATTTCTTCTTTTTTACTGAAGACACTTAGAGCTATACATTTTTTTCTGAGCACTGACCTTGCTGCAATCTTTAAGTTTTGGCATGCTTTGTTTTCATTTTCATTCACCTCAAGCTACATCCTAATTTATCCTGTGATCTCCTTAATGGCCATATTGGTTGTTTAATAGTATACTGTTTATTTTACACATAACTGTAAATTTACAAGTTTTTCTTCTGTTATTGATTTTTTGCTTCATTCTCTTGTGGTCTAAGTGGATACTTTGTGTGATTTCAATATTTTTATAATTATCATGATATCATTTGTGACCTAAAATGTGATCTATCCTAGAACATAATCTATGTGCATTTTAGAAGAAAGTGCATTCTGCTGTTGTTGGATGGGCTATTCCATATATATTTATTAAGTCTAATTGGTTAATAGTGTTCAAGTTCTCTATTTCCTTATTGAACTTCTGTTTCAAAGATCTGTCAATTAGTTAAATTGGTTTATTAAAGTCTCCAAATATTATTGTGAAACTATCTACTTATCCCTTCAATACTATTGATTTTTGCTTTGTATATATTGGGGCTTTGTTGTGAGGGGCATATATGTTTACAATCATTACATATTCTTGCTGGATTGAACCTTTACCAATATATAAGATTCTTCTTGTCTCTCAAAACGTTTTTTGACTTAAATTCTACTTGGTCTGACAATAACATAGCCACTCTGGCTCTCTTTTGATTGCTGTATTAGTGCAATATCTTCTGTCTCTGTACCTCATATGAGTCTCTTGCAGACAGCATATGGATGGAACATATTTTTTAATCCAAACCACCAATATCTTCCTTTTGATAGGGGAATTTAATCCATTGGCATTTAAGATAATAATGGAGAAAGAACAATTTACTTCTGCCATTTAGCTACTTCTTCCCTATATGTCATATATAATTTGTTCCTCAATTAGCCCATCACTCCCTTTTTAATATTTAGTTGCTTTTTGTAGTGAACCATTTTGATTCCCTTCTTCTTTCTTATTATCTATAGTTTGAAGTTATTTCCTTAGTAAGAACCTTTGTAAGAACCTTTGTAATTACCATTATATCTTAAACTAATAATAATCTAGTTAGACTAGTAACAACCTAGTTTCAGTCATACATAAACTCTCTACTTCTATATATCTCCATCCCTCCCACTTTATATTTTCAATCATCTCTGATTATGTTTTATACAATTTATGTCCATTAACATAGATTTTTGCTATTTTTACACATTTTTCTGTTAAGTCTTATAGGAGAAAATAGCAGTTACAGATCCAAAGTATAATAATACAGAATTTTATGTTTACCTATATAGGTAACTTCACCAATGTTGTTTTGGTAAAAAATGTCTTTAAGTTATTGTATAGTGTCTTTTTATTTCAATCTGAAGGATGCCCTCTAGCATGTTTTGTAGGGCTAGTCTCCTGGTAACCTCCTTATTCTGCTGATGTTTACCTGTAAATATCTTAATTTCTCCTTTATTTTCAATGGATAATTTTCCCAATATAGAATTCTGGGATGACAGTTTTTTTGTTTTTTTTTTTCTTTAAAAACTTTACATATGTCATTCCTCTGTTTTTTAGTTTTCAAGTATTCTGATGAGAAATCTACTGTTAATCTCATTGGGAATCCCTGGTATGTGACAAGTCACTTCTCTCTTGCTTTCAAAATCCTCTAATTTTCTTTGGATTCTGACAGTTTTGCTCTGATGTGCCTTCTTGGTGTATATTTCTTAGAATCTATTCTGCTTCAAGTTTGTAGAACTTCCTGGAGTAAATATTCATGACTTTCATCAAATCTGGGGAGTTTTGGGCCATTATTTCTTCAAATACATTTTTCTGCCCCTTTTTCTTGCTCATCTTTTTGGGACTCCAATGGATTGGAGTATGCTTGATAGTGTCACACAAAGTACCTTGGGATTCATTTATTTTTCTCTGTTATTTATTTTTTCTTTATGTTTCTCACAATAAATAATTTCAATTGTATTGTCTTCAGGTTTGCTGGTCCTTACTTTTTCATGTCCAAATATGCTGTAAAAACCATCTAGTGAGATTTACATTTCAAGTACTATACTTTGCAGCTCCAAAATTTCTGTTTGGTTCTTTTTAAATAATTTCTATCGCTTAATTTTATTCAAACAATGTTTTCCAAATTTCCTTCAGGTCATTGAATAGTTCCAATGTATGAGAATTACTCGGGGATTACTTCTGGAAAATCTCTTTATTCCTGTGAATAGGTCATACTTTCCTGTTTCTTTGTGTGTTTCATAGTTTGTTTATATTTAAAGAATTTGACATTCCGAATATTATATAGTTTTTCATAATTCTGTTGTTGTTGTTATTGAAGTTAATGGCTGGAGCTATCAATTTGTGAGTTTTCCAAACTATTTTTGTCCTCAAACAGGGCATGAAAAGAGAAAAGAGGGGAAAAAGGTGCTGCCTCCTTAAGACTCTCCTGCCAATTTTGTTAGGAGTGTTGGAACAATGACCATAATCAGAGCTGGCCCACAGCAACCTGAAGTAGCTGATCAATAGCAGTGATCAGCATCAGATCATACTTTCTGGGATGCTGGAGGACTAGGCCATTATAACCCACCGTAGCACCAGGAAGCTGCAATAGAAACCTGGGCTAAAGTCTGCACTGCTTCTGCCATTCTGTTGGGGGATGGAGGGTAAAATTCAAAGCTATTTACCATAATTTACCAATTTTTCCTCCATCTCTTCCCTGCTTGCTGCATGGTATCCCACTAAATTTCAGAGTTTCAAAATAGTTTATTCAGACAATTTCTTCCAGTTAAATAGTTGCTTTTCTAGATGGACTTATTCCTAAAGCTTTCTACTCTGCATTCTTCCCACAATATTCTCTAAATAGTTTTTGAAAGCTTTGAAATGTTTTGATTTAATTTTGTTTCATGTGAAATATGAAATATGTTCATTTAATATTTGATCAGATAAAACCATTCACAACTTTATTTCTTCATGTTTATTTAGTGGCCCATATAAAGCATCATTGTAATACTGTATGCATTTACATCCAAATCTAAAAATAGGAAATATATGCTAATATTGCACAAAATGTTTAATTCTGCAAAATATTCCTCAGCCACTTGCAACTCTTACAAACTCTGCAGCAGCACTAATTTATGAGTACCTCCTGGAATACAAAGTAGAACACAAAAAGAAAAAAGAAAAGAAATGCTTGACATTTAACCATAAATGTAACATAACCAGGAAATAATGCATTATTCAGCAAGATTGTATTACATTCAAGCTATCTTCTAGGAATAATTTAAGTTAATCTGTCTTTTCTATTTCTTAAGCATTGATGCTAGTCAAATCTTATTCCACTGCATTCATTCTGAAATCTCTCATGTCCACGGTGACAAGATCTAAAAACCTTCCCAGCATGTGAGCACAATCACAGAAAAAGATATGTGAAGAGCCATGAGGCCTATACAGTGTTAGTCATGTGAATGGATGTTTAGAGTCCTGATTTGTGCTATGGCAGCCCTGAGAGCCTGGTACCAAGTTACAGAGGTGCCCCATGTTCTGTAATTAATTTACTGTGTGTGCGTGCATTTGTGAAAGGTGGAACCCACCAATTCAGGTAGAAGGGTGGTTCTGCAGCATTACTTCATTATGTAGTGCCCCATCATATTATTTTCCTGGGTAGCTGTGCATTGTAAAAATGAAATACTGAAAAAGTTAGGGGACTACAGAATGGGGATGTCAACTGCTAGCACCCACTCCAGTTCTTTGTCATGTGCATTCATATATATAGATCATGTAGAGACAGAGCCTGGAATAGTTGCATGAGTACCATCTTCAATGCATACTGTCAATTCTGGTCTTAAAGTAAAACCGTACAATTTGACATCCATATCTGGATTCACTGTATGAAGTTTTGACCTGTAAAATTGGAGTGACTGTAGATTACAGCTTTTCTATTGCATAAGAACATTAAGGAGTTAGTGACAAAAGTGCAATCCTGGTATGGCATTCTAATAATTTCTGGATTATGGTTGGTGGCAGTTTGGCATTGTTTATGAATTCCAAAGATATATATTGGATTATGTTTGTAAACTGGTCTGTCAGAGGTATCACTTTTAATTGATTAAATTATGATTAGGACTTTGATTTGGCCACATCAGTAGGGTGTTGAGTCCCTACCCTTTGGGGACTCACAGACAAAGGACATGGCAAAGGACAGATTTGGAGTTTTGACATTGAGTTTTTGAGCTGAGCCCTGGGAAGTAAGCACACAGAGGAGATTGTGAGGGAAGAGAAAAGGCCCCAGGAAGAGAAACAAGCCCTTTACCTGAAAGTCTACAGCTGGCATTGTAGAGATAGCAGAAGCACTGAGCCCAGAGAGAAGCAAGCCCCGGGAAGAGAGAAACTCGGGAAGCCTGAACCCTCACAGACATCGGCAGCCATTTTGCTCCAACACATGGCAATAGACTGTGGTGAGGGAAGTAACTTACGCTTTATGACCTGGTAACTGTTAGCGTCTACCCCAAATAAAAGCCCTTTATAAAAGTCAATTGATTTCTGGTATTTTGTATCAGCACCCATTTGGCTGACTAATACATGGTGATAATAGTTGGTATTATTTTTGCTTTTTAAATTATCTGCACACATTTTTGCTTTTAAATTATCTGCACACATTACACCCTCTTATTTTTTGAACTCATGGAGTCCTACATTACCACCACTCAACTGCATTTAGAAAGTCTCTGTAGCTTAGTACATTCATGCTTCTTTATAACAAGGAAAATAAAAGGTTTGTAGTTGTAGCAGCTATTTGGAAATATCTCATAAGAGGCATAGCTTCCTCTCACATTCTAAATAGAAACAACAAAACTCCTTTCCAACACATTGCATAGGAACATATGAGCATAAACAGATAAATGGGTTAGTTTGCATCACAATAGGTCTGGTGGGAGCCTAAAGCATATTATGTTTAGACTTCCTTTTCTGAGAAAATCCTATAAAACTGGAAAGCCATCCAGGTTGCTTTCCAAGTGTTCTTTCAAATGTTTAATATATATATATATATATATATATATATATTTCATTTTATAAAGCTGTGAGGTTTACATTATTTCCAATCAAAGTTAACCTGATGATTGATATCAGACAGTCATGTGTTTAGGATTGGATGAAACATTCTAATGCCAATACAGCTTAAATGAGCCCAAAACATATTTGTGTTAATTTTACTGGCTTTAATTTTAAAATAATTAAAAAATTTAGTAATAAAAGTGCTGTTTTAAAGAAAATGCTTCCCTTCTGACAACCTTACTTTTATTAAATAAGAACAAATTTGCAGTGCTTGGTAATGAAGAAATATTAAAGATACTTCGTAAAATGAATGATCACTTTATTTGAATATTATCCTTTGTCTTCTAGAGAAATTAAATACTGACATAAATAAATACCATAGGACACATTTTTATTTCTCCCAACATATTATTTCCCTCAAATGCTATTGTTAGTATCATGGATTGTAAAAGTAATTGATCCTTTGAGCCAAAAAATAAAAATATGAGTTTGAGTTATTTTAATGTGAATATTTCAGTTTTAGATGTCAATTTCATGGACTATATGTTCTGACTTTTTACTGCAGGTTAGATACTTATATTTAAGTTTTATAATAGATAAAACTGATAGATCATAGAAGAAATCTTTTGGTGTACACAACAGCTACATATGTATTGTTTCCTATGATAACTATATTGAGTAGAGAAAATGTATTAATATTTCCTTAAAGGTTCATTTGTTGTGAGATTAAGATGCTTAATTAAAAATTTTGTTGGTTTGTTTATTTGCTAACAGAGAAGGAATCAATATGCCTGGAAAGATTAGCAGGAGTTCCTGATCTTATAAACATTTACATATTGAAACACTTTCTTCACATAAAATGCCATGTTGCAACCATTAAATTTTGAATGAACTCCAAATGATGCAAAGAAATGAAAACAATTTAATACATCAGTACACCTGAAAGTATCTACAACAAGCCAGTGAAGAAAGTGGCAGGGAAAAAGCAAGTACATTTTCATCCTTCAAAATGAAGTTATAATAAAGATAAAATTTTATTAACTTTACTCTTCCCAAGCTATTCTGGAAATATGATTTGTAGTTTCAGAAAATGTGTGATTATGTTTTAAATTAAAAGATTCAGGTGAACAAGTAAGGCTTCATAAAAGTAAAATATGGCAACCAACATATGGAGAGTTAGGCCTTTGCATCTGTGAGCTTGTTGGTCTAGGGTTAGATTTATACTTCCTGAAGTTAAAGCAGGTGGACATAAGTCATGGCAGAGATGTTTTGGAACACTTGCCACCTGTGTTTTCTATTTTACCATAACAAGCCTGAATTAACTTACAGG
>JAQZBX010035452.1:0-24568 GCA_029593785.1 Cabassous unicinctus
CTTCTCAAAAACTGCTCCCTCTGTCCTTTGCCTTGCCTTTTATATTCGATTCCCCACCCGCCAATGGGTGGGGCTCAATGACCTACTGAGGTGGCCCAGTCAACGCCCTAATAACTTAATCATGCCCAGATTAACAGATCAGTTTACAAGCATGATCCAATTATATTTTTGGAATTCATAATTACATTAAATTGCCCAACGGCTACAGATAGTAAACCCCAATTACTAAAACTGAGCAATCTGGATACAAAATTCAGCAGATATTTCATAAACCCAGCAGCCTAAGAGAAGAACCAAATTCAACTCCCCATTTCACTAGGGAAACAGAATTAACGCAGCAACACAAAGGTATTTTAATATGGTTAAATATACTAAAAACATAAAAAAAGGGACTCAAAAACCAAAGATCGTATCAAAAGAATACTAGGCAACATAGTTAAGGAGAAATCAAACAGAACTTCTACAATTAACCTAGTTCTTGCAATTAACAAAACAGATCAAAATTATGAAAGAGGTTAAGTATCAAGAAGGATGGTTTACCGTATATTCAGAAAATGATTTTTCCTTGCATCTACAAAAGATGTTTAAAATGTTGCTTTGAATGGATGACGAATTATGATCCTGTCCAGCAGAATTGTCCCTAACATTTGTGGGGTCCAAGTAATAGTATAAGCACAGGTCTATATGTTTAAAAGTTATAAATCAAATTAACAAATTTTTATAATTTATATTCTATCTCCCTTCCTTTACAAATATACTTTCATAACAACGTTACAAAAATATGGCAAGTTATGACTTTTATATGACTGAAAGTTGGTAAAATATTAAAAATGAGTAATTTAAACTATTATTGTGCATATATGGGTTTTCTGTTGATTGACCAGTGATGTTTATATAAGGAATGTACCAAAATAATACATAACTTGTAGTATACAATAATTTCATAAAATCTGTTTTTCTTTCCTCCATTTCAAAAAACCGCTACTTAAAAACAAGATTGTTATATGATTTTGTTCCACTGATAGTAATATCAAATTAGACAGTCCTCCTTAAGGCACAGTAGTTCTTATATAATATTTGAAAAATCAATTTCACTTTGAGTAATTATTAGATTTGAAAATAATCTCAAAATTTCTCATCATGTTTAAATTTAATAGGCTGCCTATAATAAATTATTGTTGCAGAAAAATGCAAAATATTTCATTTAAATCAAATGGAGGGGAGGGGATGTGGCTCAAGCAATTGAGCGCCTGCTTCCCACATGGGAGGTACCGGGTTCAGTCCCCAGTGCCTCCTAAAAACAAAGAACAAACAACAAACAAACAAATGAAAAAAACCAACTCAGGGGAGCTGATGTGGCTCAGGGGTTGAGTGCCCGCTTCCCACATATGAGGTCTGCGGTTCAATGCCTGGCCCCGGTACAAAAAACAAACAAAAAAATCAAATGGGCTGCTTTTACATAATGAGTTTTACCATCTCTGGAAGTACTATCTAGAGCCATGCAGGAATGTAAAGAATTAGCATGTCTAGACCCACATGAATGCAAACTTAAGAATAATCTGAATTGTTTAGCATTGTAAAATGTTCCTCAGTTACCATGTACAGCTGTTGCAAACCATTTGAATAGGAACCATGAATTGGATTAGGTAAAGAAGCATCTCCAATACTTGTATGCAAAAATCTATTGTATTCATTTATTCAGAAAAATATTTTGACAAGTTATGTAATCTTTTCTCTCATCTAAGTCTTCTATTGCTTAAATCCTCTCTGCATTATGAAGCACTGCCCATCTTTGACTATGGCAGTCACACAACCCAGAGTTATTCATGGCATTTCAAATTAATTGCTTTATTCCCAAGGATTCAGGGGTCTTAATGGTGTTAGTCATAAGACCAGATAATAAGCATTATGTGTTGTACAGTACCAATATTGAGTGCTGAATCCCAAATGACTAGAGTTCTTAAATATTATTTACTATGTGTGTATGTGTGCATGTTGTGATATAGAGGACCCTCTAAAGTCTGGGTCCAAGCAAGGCTGGGACCCCTCTTGACCATGCTTTCAAGTGATGCTGCCAATTGGAGTTCTGGAATGAAAGAATAAAAGAAATGGAGAGAAGTACTATTGTACAGATAGTGGATGAAATTTTCTCAGAATTAAAGGAAGACATGAATGGTCCAGATTCAGGAAACCTAAGGAATCCAGCAAAGGAAAATGTAAACTAGATTTAACTAAACACATCATAGTGAGACTCAAGACACTAAAGGAAAAGGAGATTCTTCAACAAACAAAAAAGGAAAAAAAAATCCCCACAAAGAACATATTTACCATTAATATGAATGCCAAAGAAGATAATTTTGGGAGAAAAACAGTAGACCACAAAAGGAAGCTATGACACATATGGCAGAATGATAAATAAATAAACTGCTAAACATCAGGAAAAAAATCAACAAGTATTAATTATATAAAATAATAGTAATAATGATTATTTATTATCTCCAACTAATTTGATGGAGAAGATAGAAAAGGGCAACTAACATATTAGCCAACATATGATGTAAGTTGAAAGATGGTTAATTGAGATAAAGCATTCTAAGACTCTTGAATAATTTGGGGAGAAGGGTGAAGACACATTAAATTTAGATATTGTTTAGGAAATAAACATCCTACAAATTTAGGGATAATCAGTTAACAACAGGATTATAATGTATAAATATAATGTATACAGGCCAAACAGTGAATATAAGAGAATAAAAATCTGTAGAAACATCATGGTAAATAGAAATAAGATGTTAAGAAAAATTTAAATATATCAGTGATAAGACTAAATTTATCAGCTAAAAAATGCTAAATTTAGAAACAGATAAGAAAAAGAAATCCAGTGACAGAAATACATCTAAGACAAAAATGCACTGAGAGGATGAAGGTAAAAAGATTAAACATTATGCCAGTCAGATCATCAAAAAAAAAAAGTGAAGCTATAGTATTATCAGGGAAAAAATTAAATAAGGCAGAAATAGAGATAATAGAGATAAAATGGTTATTGCATTATCATTAAAAGATCAACTTATCAAGGAGATCTAAATTTGTATGCAACTAATAATAGTGCTTCATATGGTATAAGGCAAAAATTAGTAGAATTATAAGAAGAAAAAATACATATACATCATCCTGGTGACAGATTTTAGCGTACATCACCAAAACTGATCAAGAAGGAAAAAATGTCTTAGTAAGGATGTACAAAATTCAAACCACATGATTAAAACTTGAGTTTATAAACACACACACGCATCTCCATATAAAATTGTCAGTATTCAACCATTTTTGACCTAAAATGAAATCTGGCAATTAATTTCATATGATTCAATCTAATATATAGAATACTGAATACTGAATCTAACAATCAAAGAATGCACATTCTTTCAACCAATTATTACAACAAATAAGAGAGTTTAGTAAGGTAGCTGGATACAAACTAAACATAAATTAACTGCTTACCACATCCCAGAGGTCAAAAGTAAAATCTAAAAATATAATAGGAGAAACATATTTATTCTCTAAAGGCAATTTTAAAAGAACCTTAAAGTATATGGAAATAAATATAATGGGCATATGTAAGACTACTGACCAAGTAATATGTATAATTGAAGAATACAAAAAAGTCAGAATAAATGTTGTGGTGTACTATATTTATAGATAAGAACACTAAATACTATTAGGATGCCAGGCCTATAAATATAATGCTATTAAAATATCAAAGAGATTTTAAATGTATTTTGGCAAGCTGAGTTTGCCATTTATTTGGAAGAAGAAATGCTTTAAAATAACCAGGGCGTTTTTTAAAAAGAAGGTAAACAGCAAGGACATTGCCCTATCAGATACATAAAAATGCTACCAATCACAACTAAAATGATATGGTTTTGGTATAAGAACAGGAAAATAGATCAATGGAAAAAATTATGACTCCAGAAATAGATCAATGTTTAAGTGGAAATTTAGAAATAATAATGATGTCAATTAAAATATTTTTGGGTTGGAAAACTAATAATGTGAAAAATGCAGCTCTCCCGAAGTTAATTAGATGTTTGAAAGACTCCATGTTTTGTTTTGTTTGCTTGTTTGTTTTTATTATTTTTATATCGATGTTACATTTTGTTTGTTTTTTAGCATGAAAACGTGATGGTAATAGGAAAATAACCATATAAGAATAGTCAGGAAATATCTAAAAAAATAATAAGTGGGGAACAGTCTTCAAATTGATATATGAATATATATGAAGAAAGTCTAGAAATAACCTAAAAGTGATATTTTGGATAATAATTGCTAAATATATTGGGTACTTACTATATGCTAGACATGCTTCTAAGCACTTTATAGGAACTCTCATTTAAGTCTTAAATGAGCCCCTATAGGGTAGTTGCTATTGTCCCCATTAAATGAAGGTTTGGGGCAGAATGTTGAATGAATATGGCAGAGATAGACTTAATAGTTATGGGATAACTAATTAACCATTCAGTTAAAAAAAAATAGATGACTATGTATAGCTTTATATCAAAATAAATTCCAATGAATCAAAGATTTAAATGTAAAATATAAAACCATGATAGGAATTGTAAAGCATAATCAAAGAGTGATGAAGGCCTTTCTAGTGGAGACAAAGTAGATTGCTTTTTTAAATTACTGGATGATTCATAGGGTAGAGCAGTAGCACAGTAGCTAAAGTACAATGCAACATGGAGAGGATTGTTGTTTGTTTGCTTTGTATGTGATGTGTGTGTGAATGTGCGAGAGTGTTTGTTTCAATATGGGATAGACCTTTCCTTGAGGGGCAAAATCCAATAGAGAAAAAAGGATTGGGGATAACTAAGAAAAAATGATGGGTAAAAAAAGAAGAAATAGCTATGCCACAGGTTTGACGGCTGGAACTGGATTGGTTATGAACTAGAACTGACATCTCATGTGCTAAGATGAGGGAAGTTTGGGGTTGGGAAGCATGCTTTTTCTAGAAGTGCTCAACTGCATGAAAGAACAGAGAAGACATTGTAGAACTGATTTAGAATAGGAATGGCTTTAGAAGGAAAGGGATGAGGAGGAACTAGCGTTTCAGTGACAGGGTAGTAAAATGATTGATTTCCTGTGGGGCCCACCCTAGGTAGATAAGAGTTAAGGCTTAAGTGATGGCTGATGGATTGGGAAAAAAATACACTTGAGAAATGTGATAGCAGTAATAAGGGAGGCAAGAAGAAAGTTTTCAGAAATGTTAAGGAGTTCAAATGGGTGGAAGTTGTCATGAACTGGATGCAGGATTGAAGAAAGAAATGTCTAAGATGACTCCTATGTTTCTGTCTTAGATAACTGGTTTATTTTAAAATTAGAGACTATGGAAGGAGGACCAGGATTAGGAGAAAAAGGGTAAGTTCAGTTTCAGACAAATTGAGTTTATGACACCTGTAGGTCACTATGTCCAACAGGCAGTTGTATAAATGAATTTAAGTTCAAGAGTGCCTTAGGTCAGTTTCCCCAGAAGCAGATTCTGAGATGAAGATTCATGTGAATGTGATTTATTAAAGAATTATATCTAGGAGCAGAGGAAGCTGAATAAGGAAGGGAACAAAACCAAGTAAGTTTGTAATATCAGGTGAACTACTACCCTTGGCCCAATCCCAAGGGGAGCTCTGGAGTATAAATTATTCCACAGAGTTTGTCCCCTCTCAGGGCAAGGGAACTAGACTTTTATATTATTACATCCATCATTAGCTATGGTCTGCCTCAAGGAACAAACTCCCAGTCACTTCAGGCTCTTGGCATGTGCATGCAAAATGGCTCCAGTAGACCAGGGATTATCTTTGGAAGAAGGTCGCAGGTACAAAACCTTTGGAAAGAAAGCACACAGGACCAGTAAGCAGATCCAAGAGGATCTAGTCAGAGCACTGAAGCATCTGGAGAGAGACCTAGGTTTAGAATTCATCAGCCTGTTAGTAGAAATTAGAACAAGAAGTGGATGAGTTCCTGAAGGCACAGGGTATAGAGAGAGAAATGATCCTTTGAGGATCACTGACATTTAAAAGGAAGAAAGGCCCACGAGGAAGCCTGAGAAAGTGAAAAGAACATCAAGAATAAACAGAAGAAAGGTGGGCCTTGGAAGTATCCTGGGGATGTAATTTTTATTGGCTTTTGCTTGTTTGTTTTATGAGTATTCACATACTCATACTGCTGTTTAAAATGAGCCCCTGGTGAGGTAACAGTGGAGAATACTTGGGAGGTACAGATGTCTCTCCTGGGGAGGTCGAGTCATCAGTCAGCGGAGGACCCTTCAGCTTCATTGCCAGACTTTCCAACAGAGCTGCCATACTACATGGGCAGCCTTCAGAGGCTCATAGTCTTCCTGACCAAATGTGGAGTGTTTTTAATTAGGCGATCAAGCAGACATCAATAGGATGATAAAGCACAAACTTTCCAAAGGGGCAAAGGGAAATTGCTATAGGGCATGGGAAGAGCCTTGGGCCATATTTACATGAAGCAGTGGCTGAATCAGACTGTGCTCAGATCTTCTGGCCTGAGTCCCAAACAGGAAATGAAGCTATATAGATGAATTAGGGTGACTCAGAGGCTCATCTCACTATTTTACCTGGCAGGAAGAGAGAGGACGGGGAGGGGCAGAGAAAGAGAGGGGGAGAGAGGAGGAGGAAGGGAGAAAAAGAAAGGAGAGAGGGAGGGAGGGAGAGAGAGAAGAGAAAAGCTGGGACTAGTGTGTGGGGTGGAAAATCTACTTATCTGCTTATCTCCTGTCTATCAGGAGCCTAATTCTTCTTTCTCCTTGCACAAGAAGAGGCCTTCTGCAGCTCCAGGGGACAAGCCATGACAATTCTCTTCTCTTATTTCCTCCAGGCCCTTCACCCCACATTTTTATAAAAGGACAAAATTTGTCTTAGGTTTGTTGTTGTTGTTGTTATTTGTTATGCAATAATTATTACTTAAATAATACATGTTTATTTTTTAAAAATGATAAAACCCTAAATATTTAAAAATCCACCCATATTCTCATTATAAACAAAGCTTTCACACATTTCACAAGCCTAAAATTATTAATTTGAAAATCACGCTATGCCTTATGTTTAGTTTTTGAAAACATTATGATATAGCTATCGATATTCATTTGTACATATATCAAAATTTGTTCAATTTCTTGTCTAATGGCCCTGATGTTTTTTTCAAGGTCCATTTTTAAACTAAATAGAACAAATGTCTTTTTGGTACCAGATATGTAGCTGGCATTCTGTGGTATGGCTTGGAGCTAATAGGGCTAGTATATTCTAGGCATAGCCATTGACCCTGTTTGGGGAAAATGCCTCATTGGTAGATAAGATGAGAGTGTAATTGGAAGTTTTAAGAGATAGAACTGTATTCAGATATAATATCTCTAGCCAAATTAATAAAATATGAAACGATTCTTTATTTTCCAAAAATAGTTAAAATCTAATTGCACAAAGAAGATATGAATTGATATTTGAAACCCTGTGGAATCTTAGACTCTTAGGAAACAATTTCTAATACCCTATAGCCCCATCTCTAGATTCAGAAAAATAACAAATGTAAGATATAGTTCCTGATCTGAAAGAAGATACAATCTAGTTGGAAATACCAGATACTGGAAGCAAAAGGAAAATTATTCCAGCCATTGTATCTCTTGTAGCAAGTCATTCTGTGATTCTTGACTTGTTTACATCTACTGCTTTTATATTCAATATTTCTCAGCCTCCCTCTGCCATATCTACACTTTGAGGGAAAGTAGTTCCAAATGCCAGTGAACTTGGATTCTATGTCATTAAAATTCTATACGCTAAAATCTCTTTACCTTCTTTATTCCATCTGCTCATTCCCTTTTTTTATCCTGATCTCCAAATGCCCTGAGCCACACTTTTTTTTTCTTCTTTTTTATACTCTTAATTCTTGCCACTTATGGCTAACTCCATTTCCTCTTGAAGTTCTGGATCCCAAGGCCAGCCATTCAACACCTTTTCCATAAACATCCTAGCATTCTTAATTTCTTTCTCTACATATTAATTTATTTCTGATTCCTGGAATGTCATGTGTTGCTAAAGAAAGTCTCAAATTTAGGATATCGTGTTCCCTATAAATTCATGCTTATCCAGCTTCAGTGTGGCACTGGCGGCTGTCCAGTAATCCTTTCATTCATATCCTGAGGACTTCCTAAGGCATTATCCACAGCTGCTGTTTCAAAACTTTTCCGTACTCTTTGGGAAAATCTCTGTAAATTGCTTACCCTTGAATTATTCCCCCTTTGTTATTTGCTAACAGAACGTCACTTTTATTCCAGCTGCAAAATGCTTAGTCCCAGAGGCAAAATCACGATTGGTTTAAACGAGTCAGGCTAATCCCATTTCCTTTGCCAGTTACTGGTTTTGAGATAGTTTCTGAGCAGTTCTGGCCAATGAGATTTAAGGGGACATTTGCTGGTGGTTTCTGGAAAAGATTTCCCTCCATAAAAAGGGGGTCAGGAGAAAATGTGTTTCTTGTCTAACTCAGAAAATGTTCTCTCATCTTTGGAGATACCTTGTGAAAATGTGATTCTCGGATCCGCAACATCCATCCTAGCACTTTCATGGGGAGATGGAGAAAGTTTCAAAGATGATAAATCCTGATATTTTTTAGCTCTGGCACCCATCCTGAAACTGCCTACCTCCAGGCTGCTTATTTTGTGAGATAGTGAAATGCATTTAAATTACCTTTAGTTGGGAATTATGGTACTTGTGGGCAACAATATCCTAATGGATCCACATCCTAAAACCCTGATTCTTATTATTCTTAATCACAACAGATGACATCACCCTTACTTAAGTAACAAAATCCAAACTGTCCAGCCAGGGCACAGTGGGGTTGTGACCCATCCTACCCCCCTTTGTCTTATTTAATAGGATGAGGTGCTTTTTCTTAGCCCATCAGCTTGTTCTCACTCTAGGAACTTGCTTCTTTAATCCTCTATTTAACCTGAACCTTTAATCTTTTGTTCTTTGAAACCTGAAAACATGTCCAGAACTCCTCAAGGAATTATTTTCTCAATCCCTACTAACTCCTCAACTACCACACACTTCTCTTTCTTTCATTTCCAAAATTTTTTTTATTACACTAGTAATACATGTTCGGTGTAAAGCATTTTGAAAATATACATAGGCAAGAAGCAATCATCCACAATCCTACCACTCAGAAAAAAAACAATTGCGAAACGTATTGGCCTTTTTATTCTAGGCACATATAAACATAAAATATATTACTCATACTATTTTAAAACATGTTTATTTTAAAATTAAATATCGGTAGCATTTTATTCATGATTGTACTATCTTTAACCAAATGCTTAATTTTAGACATTTTCCTTGATTCTCTTGATATGCTCTTGCCATCATCATTTTTGCTAAGTATTTTTATGACTAGATACTTGCACATAAAAATGATTTTTGCTTCTTATGATAAATTCCAGGAAATAGAAGTTTTGTCAAAGACTTTACAAAAAGCTTTCACTACATGCTCTCAAATTGTCATGCCAAAAGTATATCCTGTTTTATATTCCCAAAAGTATTTTAGAATGCACATTCTCAAGTACTATTGCTAATGCAAAGTTTTATCCTATTTTAATTTAGTCCAATGTAATAGGTAAGAGTTGTCACCCTTGTTTAAATCTATGTTTCTCATATTTACTAACTATTTATATTTCTTCTTTCATAAACTAACTTTTAATATTATTTCCCATTTTTCTACATGCATGTTCAAATAATTTTGTGACTCAATGTTTATAGGATTTTTTTAAATTCTAGAAGTAAATTTTAAAATTTCCCCATAATATGTCTAGTGATGTGATATTCCAGGATGTGGATATTTTTCATTAATATTACCTGGGTTTTGGTTAGGAGACCTTTGCATTTAAATGTTAGTTTTCTTCATCTTAGAAAAATTTTCTTCCCTTTGTCTTTATTATATTTTCTCTGTTCTTCCTTTTGAAATTCCTATTATGATTATATTTGACCTCCCTATTCGTTTTCTCTATTTCTGGTCATTTTTCTCTTGACTCTTTTCTTTATTACCTTCTTCTGATTTTTCTAAATAATTTGTTAAAATTGTCCCCTAATTTTTAAATTTTATTTTAAGCAGTTCACCACTGTCTCCTTTATCCTTTTTTTCTGTTTGACAATTGTGCCTTTAACTTCCAAGACTTTTCTTCCCTCTTCTAACTTCATAGAAGCAACATCCTCTCACATTTCTTTAAAAGTTTAATTAGGGATTTTCTAAAGTTTTTTTTGCTTCCTTCAGTAGCTATGTTCCATAAGATACATTTACCTACTCAATTTTCATCTATTTCTGGTGATGTATCTGTTTACTAATCTTCATAGAAAGAGATCATATTTTTTCCATTTGGGGAAGTTATAATGGGTGTTTTTTACCAGAAATCTTTGATACCCGACAGGAGGTGGGAAAATTTTAGATTTATCAGAGTTTAACTTTGACAGATTTTAAATACAAGATCTTTGGTGAAAATACAGGGAGATAGGCCTTGTAGGGAAGTTTGTTTCTGTGATATAAAGTTTCTTTTACATGGCTGTTATGACAGCATATAACTTAGCTGTTGACTATAATTTCTTAGGCAGTTGAAATATTACCTAGCTTGTTCAGTACATAGAAATACAAGGGAGTAAATTCAAAAGAGTCTCCACATTCCGTAGGAGCCAGTAGGATGGAAATTATGTTTATATAATTGCCCCAGAAACTTCTTCACTCTAGCACCTTATTTTCTGAACTAGAGATATTGTTCATGTTTCTGCTAAGTAGTAAGTTCTATTTTCTCCTGTGGTGAATAGCAGGTCACTCGGTACTTCCTTCAATCCTATCTTACTTGCAGATTTATTTCCTAAAGTGTTGGCACGTTGATGGAACAATTCCCTCATTTCTATTGCAATAAATATTTTCCCTTATTATTATATTCCTTATGATTGCTTTTCAAAAGAAATTTTGATAGGGGTGAGTGAGAGGTATTCTCTTCTTTTTATGTTAGATCCTCTAAATGGACAGTCAACACTCTTTGACCCTAATCTCATACCAATAACTCATTAGTTAAGTCTTTAAATCTCCTTCCTAACTAGAAATATAAAACTAAATTTTCTGGTTATTTTAATTAGTTCCTATCTAATAACCAAAGTTATTCTTTTTACTCTCTGTATTAGTCAGGATAGGCTGGATTATGGTGTGGTAACAAAGAACTCCACAATCTCAATGGTTTTACACAACTAAGATGTATTTCTCACTCATGCTATATGCCCTTGGGAGTTGGCTGGGGGCCCTGCTTCACACAATGTCCTCATGATTAGACCCAGGCTAATGAAACAACTATTAGCTAAACCTTAAGTCACCATGCCATAGGAAACAAAAGGGAACATGGAGGAGTTCTCACCAGTTCTCAAAGATTTCAGTGGAAAATAAACACATCACTTCTAATCACCTTGCATTAGCCAAAGCAAGTCAGGGAAATAAAATCTTTAATGTACCACGAAGGAGAAAGAGCTGGAATATTTATGGACAGTTCTAATAACTACCACATTTCCTATCTCTTTTAACCTTTAGCACTATTGCCAACACAAACTTCTAAAAATTTCCTCTTTGTTTTCCATGACACAAAATACCAACGTCTTCCCTCACTAGCTCCCTGATTGTTTATCATATTTTATCTCCAGCTTCTTTTCTTTTTGCAATGACGTAAAAGTAGTTGATTCTTAAATTTCTATACTTACATATTTTCCATTTTATCTCTTTTCTTTGCCCTTCAGTACCCTATCATTACATTTAAGCATTCATATATCTAACCAATATTAGCTATTCATTTACCAGGCATTAATTAACAGTCATATATATATATATATATGTATATATATATATATATACACACACACACACTAGGGAACATAACAATGAATAAGATAAAATCCCTACCTTTAGAGAATTCACAGATTAGTTGGAAAGACAAAAAGCAAAAAATCTTCAGTAAAATGTGGTGCATGTTTTAACAGATATATGGCATATGTAATATAAGAAATTGAAATTTCAGTGAGCTGTATAACTAAGGAATTTGAAATATGGCAATATTAGAAGTTATAAAATTATGTTTAGAAATATGAAAAGTAATAATTCAAGCTCTTAAAATCTTGAATGAAATCTTTTACTGAATCACCTTCAGGTAAAACTTGTTTTTGAAAGTTCATATGGACTTCTGGAGGAAAACTATCATAAAGAGGAAGCTCCTAGAAGGGAAGCCATTTTACATTTAATACTGCATGTGGTCTTTTCCTTGTTATGAAAAGATTTTTAATCAGGAAATTTTAAATTGCGGATGCTAAGGTTTTGATTTTTCTTGACTTTGTCTAAATTAAATGAAAAAATATAAAAATATAGGAACCAGCTCTGAGTTCCTGGAGGCCCGAATCTATTCATCTCTGTCTCAAGGAGAACACTTTAATCAGTAGTGCCTCAAAATATTTGTGGAATAAAATGAAATTGATTTACTCACTATCTTAAGCAAATCTGGCTTTTTCACCCCATTTAGTACCTGGACATTAAAAAAAAATCTATATGGAATACAAAGGAGATTAATAAAAACAGTAAATTAAAAGCACTTTAGAAGACATAGATTGGAGGCCCTGGCAGTTTAAGAACAAGTTATCTTACTGTGGCTTGGTTTTCTAGTACTAAAACTTGAGGACTCAATGATTTCAAATAGGAAATGGGTCGTGATTAGGATGAGTTTAAGTAGTACCACTTTACCTTTTGTTTCTTTAGATTTCTGTGTATTTGACTTGTTCAGAGTGTCTAGCACCTTTAATCTTTCCTTTTATTATTATTATGGAGTTAAACTCTAATTTAAGGATCCAAACCATTATAAATCCTGGAGTTTTATTTGTTGAGCTTTATATTTTGGGACCAGATTGTTTGACACTTCAGCTGTCTTGATTTTCAAATTTGAAAAGTGTGTTGTCCTGAGAGGGGCAGTATCAGAGCACTAGGACTCAGCCCCTGGAAGTTTGACATAGTCTCCATTGCTTGGTGAAATTTATCCTATCTATTCCTGCAAGCTCTAAATTCTGAAATGTTTTATAATATTACCGGTTCATTTTCTCTCCTCTCCTTAGGAACGCAGAAGCTCCATGCAAACTCTGCTTTTTCCGCTATCAAAACTGTCAAGAATAGATCCATATTTCAATTCTATTTTGGCTTGTTTTTCAAAGTGCAGTCCATGGTCATACCATCTCAGAGTTACCCAGGAAGCTTGTTAAAAATATTGAGGGGAGTGGATGTAGCTCAGTGGTTGAGCGCCTGCTTCTCACATATGAGGTCCTGAGTTCAATTCCCGGTACCTCCTAAAAAAAAAAAAATTGATTCCCAAGCCTTACTCTATCAGAATATCTGGATACAGAGCCTGGAAATCTGCAGGTTATCAAAGTTCCCAGGTAAATATTGGACATGATACATTTTGAAACCGTTTGTTTAATAATTCAAAGAATTATTATTCCTGAAGGCATCGACTTTTAATGGGAATGTCTTAAACTAAAGAATGCAACTGTAGTCATGCAGTTTTAGGCCTTATCGAGTTGCCGGTCTTTTTGGGTATCCTGGAAATTGTAGATATCATTGTAGATATCATGGAAATTCCCGAATAAGGAATTCTGGGGGAAAAAAAGAGAATTATTTTTAGGATCTGAAGAAGTCAGACTAAATTAAATACTTTAGCTGTTATTTGTGACAGGAAATTGAATTGGATGGTGGAATTGAAATGGTTGGTGATAAGGACGAGTTTAAAAAAGTACCACTTGAGCTTTTGTTTCTTTAGATTTATGTGTATTTGAGTTGTTCAGAGAGTCTAGCACCTTTAAAACTTAAGCCCCAACATCAAATTCTATATATTATTTTGAGAGTGGGCCCAATGCGCAATTGTTACAAGCAGTTTTAGAGGTTCATGTTCACCAAAACAGAGGCCTGAGGCAAGTATCCTAATAAGTCAAGTAAAAACAAACATTTCCCTGTAAGACCCAATAAACCACTGACATTTTTCAAATTCATTATAATGTGGGGAGAGAAAGGAGTAAGAAATTAAGAAGCATGACTTGGTTTCTTTCATTTCAAGAGTCCCTGAACTGTATATTTTCATAAAAAGATCAGTTCATCAGTTCCCTAATACTTTGGAAAGACCCTTGACACAACAGTCATGAGCTAAGATTGTTTGTTGCTACAAATACTTTCATTGGAACCTTTCACTGTACTGATCTTCTCAGTCTATAACTAAGCCACCAAATCATAATTTTCTGTTATTGAAGCAAATTGTCATAATGTTTCTCTACTAAATCAAGTTTGTAGCATTTAACACTTTAAAATCCAAAATACTAGCTTCTTGTGTGAAACAACAGTTTTGCTTTTAATACAGGTTCAGTTTGTTTTTTATCTTTTTTTTTGTCATTTTTGGGGGGCAAATGTTGGATGAAAGATGGATGCTTTACAATACAAATTAGAATAGATTTGCTTGAGCAATCAAAGTCAAATGCAGCTGAGGATTATTTAAGCTATGGTGTTTTCATAACATAACATGTTTTGGTGAATGGTACATTTAGTTCGACACCTTGTAACCACATTTAGTTAAAAACAAATTCTTTTGTAGTTCCCTCTTTGGTTCGAATGTTGTGATTTCTTTCCCTAGTAGAACTTAGGAGTCTTTCCATTTAATATATTTGAGTTTGAGATTCTGACTCCTCAGCTATTGTTCCTAAGGAAATGGCCAGGAAAGGTTACACATCAGCTTCTTAGAGGAAAATAATGAATGGGGATTTGAAATGAATAAGAATTAGTTTTACCCTCTGTCCCACCTAGGCCACGTGTTTGCCTTGTGCCTCATTTCCCACAACTGGAAGCTCCCAGCTGAATAATCATATCCAAACATGCTGTGCTAATTGAAGAGAGGTGCTATATAAACACAAGGTACTATTATTATGGTCATTTTCCCAGACCTTGGGCTTCTCCACCCACTTCCTCTAAATTTACAATGAGATGGAAAGCACAACCTCTTCCAAAAGGATACAGATGTGAGAACAAAGTCTTTGGTGCCCTCAAGTGGTTTTCTTTATTATAGAAATCACTTGGGTTATGGAGCCGTAGTTCACAACATAGAAATTATTCCCTTGAGATGCCAGTTGAGAGGGGGAAAGATATACACCTAAATCATATAAGTCCTTTTAGATCAATATATACTTTCTAAGATTTATTTTATTTATTTATTCATTCCCCCCACCCCTCGTTGTTTGTGCTCACTGTCTGCTCTCTGTGTCCATTTGCTGTATGCTTTCTGTGTCTGCCCATCTTCTCTTTAGGAAGCACTGGGAACCGAACTTGGGACCTCCCATGTGGGAGAGTGGCGCTCAATCGCTTGAGCCACCTCTACTCCCTGCTTTGTTGTCTCTCTCATTTTGTTTCCTCTTTGTGTCTCCTTGTTGCATCAGCTTGTTGCGTCAGCTTGCTGTGCCATCTGTCATGCCAGCTTGCTGTCTTGCTCGTCTTCTACAGGGGGTACCGTGAGCTAAACCTGGGACCTCCCATGTGGTAGGCGGACGCTCGATTGCTTGAGCCACATCCACTTCCCGATTAATATTTTTAAAACAAAACTTTTTCCATGTTTAAAATGCCATAATAGTCTTTCTTTATGTTTAAAAATAACACCAGCATCTCTTCAGAATAGAAAAGGACAGGTACAATAAATATTTTTCTTGATAACCTGATCATTCAACAAGTTGTCTTTTGGACATATCTTTCTAGACATAAATGCATAAGGTAAGTAGAGGTACTTGGCAGACAGCCAGTACTTTACAAATGTTTGCTGAATCTGAATCTTGTCTGCCATTATCTAGGTGGATGAAGTCAGACAGGCTACTTGTTCTAGCTGACCCTTAATTTCTTCATTCCTAAAGGAAAGTATTGAAGCAAATGAGTGGTTTTCTATGTTATCAATTGGTTTAATTGCCTGGGTCTCTTTGTATAGACAAAATATTCCACACAATCTCAAAAGATAAAACAAATGATAATGGAGCCGTTCTGGTTTAGGCTGTGTTGAGGAGGTTGAACGTTTCCTATTTAGTCTCCTTTTTTTTTTTTTTACCAGAAAAAAGCCCTTGATACACTTCTAGAGACCCCCAGAACTCCATAAAACACAGTTTAAAAATAATTGTACCAAAGATCTCTATTGTGTATTTAAGCTACAATTTTTAAAAGTGCTATAAAATATTATTTCATTAATTTGATTATGGGTATGTAAAACGCTGTTTTTTTTCTATTGCTCTCAAATAAAACTCTTCTTCTCTTTTGATGTCTATTTGTGCACAGATGCAGAAGGGTAGAAAAGATAAACTACCAAGGTTTCTATCTATCGTCATGCCTTTGAGACCTTATGAATCTACAAATAATTCTGTTAACCACACGTATTTTTGAGTGCCGGATACTCAGTTTGATGCAGGATTTTGTCAGGATAGAGAGGCTGGTTGGAGCAATGGTCCAATTGTCAAGACATTTGAAAGCTATAAAGTACTATAACATAATGTATCTGGATAATACTAAAACTGTATGTGAATGCTGAAACTTATGTGATAAAGCAGTCTAAATGTTATGGCAGCTTAGAGGAATGGGAGACCCGTAGTCTTTGCAGCCATCAGAGAAAGGATAAAGTATGATGAGTGGAGCCTAGAAGGGTGAGTAACTTTGGACAGACAGGATCAGAGATCAGTGAGTTCCTTATAAAAGTTGACAGTAGGACTAAGCTCGCTGAGACTGGCTTTGTGAGGCTGTGTGGTATGGAGGAGGACCAAGATTTTGGATCAAGAGTTCTGTGGCTTGATGCTGGCTTTGCTTCTTAGTCAATGGAAACATAGGTGTGACAATATCTAGCACTAAAAATCATTGATTTCTTCCCCCTTAAAGATACTAAGGGTGATATAAAGGAAAATTTAATATAGTCTGTTCATATGTACATTATTTTTACCATGTAAATATATTAGATTACAACATATTTATGGTATGATTACATGATGTATACTTAGATATGTATTAAGTTTTTAACCTTTACTCTAAGCAGATAATTCCTTTTTATTATGCAGTTCATGGATGCTAAGAATTGGTATAATATTTTCAAATTGTTAGTGCATATAGTTTTATGAAAAGTGCATATAGTTATATGAAAAGCATACCTAAGGAACCCTACCTGCTAGGTCAATGTTATCCTATCTTAAACAGGTAGCATACATCATCAGGTACCAGCTACTCTAAGAAGAGGACTATGTCATGATATTAGAAGTTTAACCTTTCAAATATAAGAGGTAGAATATGATTAAAATAAAAGGCCTTTTTTTCCCCTATCACCATTCAAGTATCATATCCAAGGAACAAAGTTCAGATGATAAGGTGAAAAGTAACATGGAGGTTAGTTGATTCTTATAAAATCACCATACTTCCTATCTGGTGAAGGAACTATAAATATTCACCTCTCCACAACAAATTTAATTTAAATGGTTTTTTCCTCTTACATTGCCATTGTTACTCGTTTCCATTTCACAACCTGACACGTGCTTTCTGGCTCTAGAACAAGGTAAATGAGAGGAGGAAAAATAATTTTGCCTGCTCTTTCCTGACAGGTCAGCACTAGAAGTGCTAAGTACCTGGAGGTGTAGATTCAAGTCAGTTTCTGAAATCTTAAAACAGTTTGATTCATACCTGAGAAGATTTGCTGTTAATAAAATTCTGTGGCCCAGACTAAAAAAGTACAAGAATGGAAAATATGTTAACATATTTCATCACATTAATAGACCAAAAGAAAGAAAAACATTTGTAATTTGAAATCACATGCAAATTCAGTGTTTCAGAGTGTGCAAACGTTATTATCAAAGCCTTGGAGAATTCATGCCTCTCCAAAGAGATGAGAAATAGTCTTATCAGATATAAACTGGTCTGATAAGTGTTGATTAGCTGTCAAAATCATCATCAGAATATAATTGCTATTTTCAGCAGATTTCTTTTTGCATTGTTAAGATGAGCCAGCTTTTGTTTATCTGAGAATGTCTTAATCTCTCCCTCATTTTTGAAACAAAGTCTCAACGGACATAGAATTCTTGGTTGGCTGTTGTTTTCTTGCAGCGTTTTCAGTATTTCAACCTACTACCTTCTTGCCTGCATGATTTCTGATAAGAAATCAGCACTCAATCTAATTGGGACTCCCTTGTACATAACACATTGTACTTGCATACAATACAAACCTGCAGCTTCCAGAACTCTCTCCTTGTCCTTTGCATTGGTTGTGTGATCAATGTACAACAGGCTGTATTTCTCTTCACTTTTATCCTGTTTGGTGTTCTCTGGGCTTCTTGGGTCAAAGTTTGGGAAATTAAATGTCATTATTTATTTGAATACTAATTCTTCCCCTTTCTCTCTTTCTTCTCCTTCTGGGATTCCCATAATTATGCATATATTGGTATGCTTGACGATGTCCCAGAGGTGTCTTGGGATATTTTCACTTTTATAATTCTTTTTTCTTTCTGGTTCCTCTGACTCATTTCAATTGTCTTGTCTTTGAGTTCACAGATTTTTTTTTTTTTCTTTACTTAGTTAGGCCAGTAAAAAGAATTTATTGGAAAATGGGGGAAGGAACACAGCTTCCTGAGAAATAGGAGAGAAAGATGGAAATATATACCAAGATTTGGTGCAGGCTTCTCTAGGCAAAGAGAGCAAGCTTTGCCTTGTGTGGTTACCTTTTAAATTGTTAATTATTCCTCCTCCTTGCTAATGCTAAGAGGATGGGCCCCAGCTGTTATTGGTTACCCCACCAATGGTGGGGGCCAATGGTGAGGCCTGTTTGGAATTTCCGGGGCTGAGGGGAGGTCCTGGAAGGAGAAACTGGGACCCAAGGTTAAACTCAAGGTCTCAGTGAGGTCTTGCAGCTATGTTGTCTATGTTGAGGCGCGTCTTCTCTTCGTTTCCCTGGCTAACCTGCCTCAACACCCCCCTGAGAGAGTTCATGCCCTTATTCTTAAGGGGGTGCTGAGGGGCGATGATCATTTTTCTGTAGTTACTTCCTGCTCATTCGGGCAGTAGCTCCTGCATGACAGGGTGCAGACCTGTCTGGCTGTTCTATTGAGGTTGAGGGAAGATGGGTCTGACACTGTGGTTGGAACTGGCTGAAATCCCGGCGTGACCAATATCTTGTTTTGGAAAGCGTTGATTCTGGAAGAAATAAACTTAGAATTTTGAAGCTACATGGCCGCACTAAAAGGATAAAGAAGATGGTGGTAAGTGGGCCCAAATCACAGATTCTTTTTTTCTGTCTATTCCAATCTGTGTTGAAATCTCCCTGGGAATTATTCATTTCATTCGTCATTGTCTTCAACTCTAGTAGTTCTGTTTGGTCCTTTTTAAAATTTCTAGCTCTTTATTGAGCTTCTCATGTTGCTTATTCATTGTTTCCCTGATATCTGCTTGTTCTTTATATTTTCTTCATCTCCTTGATCATTTTTAAGATAATTATTTTAAGTCTTTGTCTGGTATGTCCACCTTCTGGTCTTCTTTGTTGATACTTCCTGGATTTTTACCCTTTTCCTTTGGACGGGCTTTCATTGTCTATATTTTTATTTGTCTTGTAAGGTTTTGTTGAACTCAGTACATTTAATATTTTAAAATGCTAACTCTGGGATTAATTCCCTAATATTTCTGTTTCTTGGTTTTTGTTACCTGCTGATGATATGACACTGATTTACTTGAGTCAGCCCTGCTATCAGGTAAGCCCATCCAAGCCAATGCAAAGTGCAGGGTTCTCCCTGTCTTACCAGGACCTGTTTCTTGACTTGGGCTTGTGCTTGCTAGTTGCTTATGATTTCCCTCTCTTTACAGGAATTTGAATGCCCCCTCTTCTTCCCAGGAGGCAGACTTTCACCCTCTCCTGGGTGGTCCACTGCTGGATTTAAATCTGGTAAGCCTTTGCCCCAGGCTATCCACCTCAATTGTTTCTTATAATGCTTTCCTTGTCTCAAAGGCATATTCTGGGAGGCTGCCACCCTGGAGAGGAATTTCTCATGTCAGTCTTTCCCTACTGGAACAAGGCCAGGGACCCACAAAGAGAGCGCAGGCTGCCTTCAAGCCTCCCTGGAGAAGACACGAGGGAGGGGCCAGGAAGTGCCCCAGGATCTTCTTCCACAGCTACCCAAAGTTGCGCTTGGCAAATGTAGCCCTTCCACTGTCCTCCATAACTCTGAGGAAGTGAAGCATCTTTAAATCGTCTCCTCCACCTTTGTCCAGGGTAGGATGGAATAAAGACTGCCTTTGCAACCGGCCCTAAGTTATCCAAAGTCACTAAGCAAAAACCATGATCAGTGATCAGCAGAGCCCACCCTGGATCCCGGAGGAGTAGATTTTCATGTCCCTTTCTGGCACCAGCAAGCCACACCAGGGGCTGGATCCCACTGAGGCCCACCATGAGATTGGGAGATGGGTGCAGGGCAACCCCCACAGGGAAAGAAGAATTTAATGCTTTTACCATAACTTACCAGCCTCTTCTTCCAGCTCTTTTCTGGATGCTGTAGTGTTCTACTGGACGCTGGAGTTTGGACATTATTGATACAGTCAGTTTCTGCCTGTTTAATAGTTGGTCTGGTGGAGGAACTGATTCCTGGAGCTTCCTAGTCTGCCATCTTCCCACAAATCCTCCTATTTTAAAAAATACTTTCCATTTAATTTATGTTTTTTAATTTATTTGTATAGAGAACAAAGTTGTCTTCTATGAATCTTTAATTTTCTCTATTTTTGTTGGAGAAAAAGGCGGCGCTCACTGGGGCACAGAGACTGATGATTGCAGGCAGGAAGTTTATTGGAAAGCTTTCCCAACAGAGGGGGTCTGAAGAATAGACTTCAGCCTGCCCACTGGCATGGTGGAGGTCTGAAGAGAGACTTCAGCCCACCCGTGGAAGGTAGTGGATATACTTTATACAGTACATCAATAGGCAGGGAAACGTTAGTCCATGGGGAAGGGGAGAGGACAAGTACAGCCTGGGGCCAATAAGGGGCTGTAAAGATGAATTCTTCCTGTGTATGGTCAGTGGGCTAGGATGTGGGGTGTTCTTAGAATGTGGGAGGGGTTGGTGGGGCCTGGGCCCAGAAGGGGTGAAGGTCCTTATCTGCTCCACTCCCACTGTGATATGGATCTTTTGTTCATTCTTGAGGGGAGATGGGCTGCCTCCACAGACGTATGCACGGCCTTATGACTTATTAATCATGGCAAACCTCATAAGGGGGAACCTCTAACATTCCTACTCTTTGATTATATAAATATATATGATGAAGGACCTAAGTAGTGGGAATACTGGGCAGAATGGAAGGGTGAGGGGATTCGGGATGTCGACTTAGTCTGGCTGCTTCCTGCTGTTATGGGGCAGTGAAGGGTTCCATTCCATTCTGCCCAGTGGGTTCTGATTTCTGGTCCCGTAGAGGTTGGTATTGGCATTCATGGAGCAAGAAGATGCTGTTCACATATTCCTGAGCTGTCGATTGTACGATTTGGCATGTAAATCGGACAGGAAGCTGTAAGAGACAAGAACCAAAAAGCAGCAGCAGTAATAACAGTTGTGGTGTTATAATAGACAAAAGGATGAACTTTAGGGGTGAGGAAAAGTAAGAGAGAAATGAGGATGACCAGGATTGATTTCCATAGCTGTTGTCTTGGGCCCTCTGAATGATCTCTATGTTTTCTTTAAAAATTTTGAGATTTTCTTCCATCTGCCCAGTTTTGTTAATACAAAAACAACACATTTCATTTATGATTGCACAGGTGCCTCCCACAAGCTTGTGAGATTTTCATGGTTGGTTTTGAGATTAGTACATCCTGTTAGATTAGGGACGGGGGTGGGGGTTTGGGATCATCTGTTATCGGGGCAGAGGAGACCCGCCGGTGACGACTGGGGTCGCAGGGATTATTTTGCTAACAATTTTTATGGTCATTTTCCATCTTTTGAAATCTTATTTTGGGTAATTGTGCATTCTGACTTTTTGCTTGACTAGACTTATATGGTTATTTTTTAAATTGAACTATCTTTGTTTATATTTCTAGACTTTACCTTCTGTTTTCTAATTTATTATTTTTGCTTTTATCTATCAATTTCACCTCTTATTTTCCATTAATTGGTTTGATTTTCCTTTTGTACTTCTGATTTTTAATGCTTGATTCATTTGTTTTCGTTCTTATTTTTCTTTTGTAAGGCTACATTTTTTTCCCCTCTGGGCTATACTTTAGCTGCAATCCTTAGGCTTTCCATATGTAATGATGTCATATCTTTATTTTTTTAATAATGTAAAATTTGTTTTATTTCATCTTTGTCCTTTGAGTTATATAAGATGAAATCATTTTTATTTCTAAGAGATAGGATCTCTTTGTTTTCTATTTTTCTTAGTTGTTTTGAAGTAGTTCGGGAGAAACTTGTTGTGAATGTCAATGATATTGCCGATACATTTTTGGCATCAATTTCAGGATCCCAGTCATTCTTATTCATACTTTTTTTCTGGAAAACAAAGTGCATGAAACTCAGAATATTTCTAAAGTAAAATCAGTTAGGCATCCCTAAATTTAGCAAGTCAGCTTACCTTCTAAACTGTTCTAAAAACAGTTCCAAAATATTCCAAGAAATTAACTAAGCCAATGGCAGAATATTTTTAGAATAATTAAAGAAGGAGAAATCTTTAATGGTGAATACTTTGAAAGCAGTAATGCTTATATGGTTTGAAAACTCTTCATTGCTTAAAAAAAATTCCCATTTTCTTTGTGCAATCTTGTTCCAAATATACTGAATTTGGAGTCAGCTGCCTGAGTTCATATCCTGCCTATATTATTCACTAATTGTGAGATTTTGAACCAGATTCATAACTTCAGTAAGACTCAGTTTCATCATTGTTAAACAGTTATAATAGTGTCTTTCTTGAAGGCATGGTGTGAGGATTGTAAATGCAATTTATTTAAACTATCAAGTCCAATGCCTGGCACAATGAAGATACCCCAAAATGGTAGTTGTTCTATTTGTGCTAATATCAGAAGTACCAAAGTAGAAGGAGGAGAATATGAATTCTTGTCTCAATCATACTATAATGTACTATTTTTAATTTTGTGATTCACTTTTCCATTGAATAGATTTCACACTTCAGCAGGAATAGGATTTTTGCAACTCAGGTAGCACCCAGACATATAATGAGTATGAAATAGTTGTTCAATAAACTTTGTTCATTCATCAAATTCTTATTGTGCACTTACAATGCTTCCTTGCTTAGTAGATACAACACACATACCTATAAAACTGAACAAGTTGGGGTGCAGAGATCTACTTTATCTTGGGGGTTTTGTAGAAAGATTTGGTCACTAGGTGGCAGCAATATATAGGGAAGGGCCTTTCTCTTGTCAACGTTGGCTGTTCTGCTTGAGGACCTAAGGAAGGCTAGTTAGCCTTCCGGCTGCGGGTATTGGTCTGAATTACTTCTTGTCACCAAGAATGCATTTTACAGCTGGTAGTAATGAAAGAAAGCCATAGCTTCCTTCCTTATCCACCCCAACAGGATTCTTAGCAAGTTATTTGGTAATTTCAAGCATTTTTAGTGAAAGATATTACTGAATACAATGTACTTCAAAAGTGCCCCCTTTGTTTACCTGTCTGTTTCTATCCTGATATCTTGAGCTCCTGTGGGGATTTTTTTTTATCTCTTTCTGTAGCTCCAGTGGTTAGCACCATACCTCCTCTACTTGGTGTCTGCTGAATGAGTGAATGATTAAAGAGGACTTTAATACTGTCCTTACCTATAAATGAATTATGTAAATGGTTATAAGGGCATACCACTGTCTAGATGAAACCCTATCTAGTCACTGGCCACAGAAATCCAGTATTTGAAAGTTATTTTCTTTTGTCTAAGGTTTTGAATCAAGTTGTTTCTTATTCCCATTACAAAACCCACTAAACACCTGCCTGTTTGTATTTCATTCTTAATTTTCAAAGAATTTGTACACATTTCCTATTTACTGCAATCTTTATGAGTGGGTGAAACAGGCATTGCTCTATTGATTTTATATATTTTATAGATAATTAAGGTGGCAATTAAAGTAACTACATGAGGACTAAATTGATGTCGAAATTCAGTTCGAAATAGTTTGATTGCAAGTTCACTGTCTTTTCTTTTCTACCTTGTTCATTTTTCCTCAAGAGAAATATAATGGATACTCTCCTGAAAATAAAGTTGAATAAGAGGTCTTGAGTAAAATCTCTCTTCCTTTATAATTATGAGGTAAAATTGTTCACATTGTCCTGTCAGGGAATATCCCTTATAAATAAAATTGTAGGACCTAGAGATAGAAATCATTTATTTTAATTGGACATTAAGGCATAGCTAACAGAAAATCAAGCCCACCCTGACTTATGCATTAAGGTAATATATTGGTTGCTAACTGAAAAGAACAAATACCAGT
>JAQZBX010035453.1:0-24566 GCA_029593785.1 Cabassous unicinctus
GAGCAAATGATACTGATACCATATCATCTATGCTTCTCAACCTATATTAATGACTTCATGGGATGTACCCTTTGTTTAGCAGACTAGGAAAGAAAAACATCAATGTTGATTGGAAAATAGTGCTGTATGATATTCTGGAAATATCCAAAAAGAGCAATGCAGAATTACATCCCCACCCACTAGTACCTTGACGAAGAGAGGAAGGGGGTAACCCCTAAGATTAGGTAGATGTTTGTGAGGTGATCAGAATTACTGGTTTGCAATTATCCATGGATAGTATTAATTATTTTATAGGTGCTCAGAATCAATGAAGGACAAGAGGTGAAAGGGCACAAAACATGAAGATATTTGTGTACTATTCAAATACTCTCCAAAGAGAAACTTTGGCAGAATAAGTTCATAGGCCAAGCTGAACCATTCTGTGGATTACAGCCAGTCATTTCCTTATTTACTTCTATCCTTTTCTAATGGACTCAGGGCCAGAGTGGTTTTAAGTGGCAGAGATAGATTTTAGGTATGGGCTGAAGAACATGAACTTACAATCATTGAGGTAGATATGGTTTCAATCACTACTGACTGCCCCACCTCTCAACAATAGAAAATGACACAGAGCAGTCAATATGACAACACAAATTGGGGTTATCTGTCAACCATGTTGTGACAAGTTTATTACATAGGAACACTTAAATTATGGATGAGATACAATTTTATTCTGATCA
This sequence comes from Cabassous unicinctus, assembly GCA_029593785.1. Classification (NCBI taxonomy): domain Eukaryota; kingdom Metazoa; phylum Chordata; class Mammalia; order Cingulata; family Chlamyphoridae; genus Cabassous; species Cabassous unicinctus. Next base: position 720 of record JAQZBX010035453.1, read on the forward strand.
ATAAAATACTAGAAAAACAATTTTTTAAATCATCTTTTAAATTCATCCCTGAACTGGCTGGATGTAAGAAGTTAATTTAGACACAAATAAATGATAATAGTCATCCTGTTGGGTAGAGAAGTTCAAATAACAATGGCAGTTTGTCAAACTGTCAATATTGAAGACCTTGAGATTCTACATTAGTAAGGTTAGTTTCATATAAGCATGAAGCCCAAACCTCTGTTAAGCAGAACCTATGGTAAGTTTATAGAATTATATAGTTTAGGATTACGTTAGAATTAGAATACTAATTCTTAGAATTATAGTTGAATTCCAAAAATAAAGATGTATAAACACATTAATCAAATATGAGTATCAAGATACATACACTGGTGCTACCTGGTGGGAAAATCCATCCGAAGGATGGCCAAAATGCAGTATGAAATCACAGCACCTATGTGGCCTTAAAACTAAGTGGAGAACTTAAAACTAATAGATCCAGACTTGGTAATGACAAAATAAAGACAAATATTAATCCTCTCTCTTCCACCTAGGCCTCCAAGAATTCTCACAAATATGTGCTCAACAAATTAAACAAACACAATAAAAAAAAAATACACCATCGGCACAAAGAAAACATGGCACAATGACTAAGAACCAGATGAAAAGCAGACAGTGAAAACAGGCATTTGTTTCTGATACTGAAATTTTTCAAACACAGATCATGAAAAAACTCTTTATAATAAATTTGAGAAAATTAGAAACAATAATGAAAATATATATGGTGTCCCAAACATTTTTCAAAAACAAATCAAATAGAACCTCTAGAGTTTAAAATTGCAATGACAAAAGCTAAAAGTTTCAAAGTAGCATAATGGAAAGAAAATTGGTCACAATAGAATTAAATCCTGAGCCATGAACAGAAATAAAACTTTTTTATAAACTTGTGAAAATTAAAAAAAAATCATAAAAATATATACAATGAAACAAACATATTTCAAAACCAAAAATTTTCCAGGACTGCATGAATCAAATATCTTTTCTCTGAAAAAATTAAATTTTGATGTGGGTTTAATTGAAAAACAAACATGTGTTTCTGATTATAAAAATTTAAGAGATACAATTCTAGAAATTTGGCGAATAACAGATTATATTTCTATAAGATTATAAAAGTATCTAGATTTGGATTTCCCAGATTTGGCTTCTTTTAATCATTAGCAAATTTCCAAACTTGAGTTAAAGGATTCTTTTATAAAGAGAATGCTTCTTTTAATCAAAGAAGTACAGTACCTATATGCAGAAAACAACAAAACAATGATAAAAGAAATCAGACCTAAACAAATGGAAAAGTATTCTGTGTTAATGGAGTGGAAGACTAAATATTTAGAAGAATTCAGTCCTACCAAAATTGATTTAGAGATTCAATGCAATGCCAATCAAAATTCCAACAGCCTAATTTACAGAAATAGAAAAAGCATTTACCAAATTCCTTTAGAAGGGAAAGTGCACCTCAATAACCAAAATCATTCTAAAAAATAAGAGCGACATGGAGGAATTTCACTGCCTGACCTTGAAATTTATTACAAAGCTACAGTAGTCTAAACAGCATGCATTGGCAAAAAGATAGACAAATTGATCAGTGGAATAGAATTCAGAGTCCAGAAATAAACCCTTACCTCTAAGGCCAACTGGTTTTCGACAAACCTACCAAAGCCATGTTAACATGACAAAACAGTCTCTTTGGCAAATGGTGCTAGGAGAACTACATATCTAAACCCAAAAGAATGAAAGAGGACACCTATTTTATTCCTTATACAAGAATCAATTTGAAATGTATCAAAGACCTAAATATAAAATCCAGGACCATAAAACTACTAGAAGAAAATGTAGGGAAAACTTTTTAAGACAATGTGGCAGGTCATGGTTTCTTGGACCTCACATGCAAAGCACAAGCAACAAAAGAAAAAAGAAAAGATAAATGGGACCTCCTAAAAATTAAATACTTTTTTACCTTAAAGGGCTTTGTCAAAAGGGTGAAAAGGCAGCTGACTCATTGGGAAAATATACTTGGAAATCATATATTGAATAAGGGATTAATATACATAATATATAAAAAGACACTAAAACTCAACAATAAAAAGACAAATGACCCAATTAAAAAATGGGCAAAAGTCGTGAATAGACATTTGTACAAAGAAGAAATACAAGTGGCAAAAAATAAATAAATAAATAAAACACATGAAAAATTGTTCAATATCAGTAGTGATTAGGGAAATGTAAATCAAAGCTATAATGAGATGTTATTTCCCAACTATTACAATGGCCGCTATTGAAAAGATAGAGAACTACAAATATTGGAGAGGATGTGGAGAGATAAGAACACTTATTCACTGTTGGTCGGAATGTACAATGGTACAGCCACTGTGGAGGCATGTTCGACAGTTCCTCAAGAAGTTGAATATAGATTTCCCACATAACACTACAATACAACTACTGGATATATACCCAGAAGAAATAAGAAAAGTGACACAAAGAGACATCTGCACACCAATGTTCATAGTGGCATTATTCACAATTGCCAAAAGATGGAAAAAACTCAGGTGTCCATCAACTGATGAATGGATAAACAAATTGTGTGTATACACACAATGGAATATTGTACAGCAGTAAGAAGAAATGAAGTCTGAAGCCTATGACATCATAGATGAACCTGGAGGACATTATGTTGAGTGAAGCAAGCCAGACACAAATACTGTATGGTTGCATTACTATGAACTAAATATATTGTTCAATCCTATGCGGTTAACTTGAATATGGGTCACAAGAAAACAAAATGAGGTTACAGAATGGGAAGCTGAGTGTTAACTTGCACAGAATTGTAAAGAGGAAGTTTGTTAATCTTTAGAATTGAATAGAAAAGATGAAAGCAAAACATAATGTTTGTAACTAGCAGGACTATTAAATGGGTATGATAGTAATTTAAAGGGAAAGTCTAAGGTCATGCATATTACCAAAAGAACAGCTTAAAAGTGCAACAAGGGAATGTATAGCATAGTAATACCACAGGTGAATTAGGAATATGGGTAAAATTGCATATATAAGACCATTTTTCTTTGAAACTGAACTAATATATGTTAAAAACACAAGATGTTAATATCAGGCATAAAAATATGCTAAGTGAAAGAGTCCAGATACAAAGTAGTACATATGTATGATTCCAATTATATAAGATGTAAATATAAATCAATTTATAAAGATGAAATTAGATTAGTGGATATGTAAGGCTGGGGAAGGATAGAGTGAGAGATGCCTGCTAAGGGGTATGGAGTTTTTCTTTTCAGAGTAATGAAATTGCTCTAAAATTGTTTGTGTTGGTGAATGCACAACATTGTGGTGAGTTTTCTTGCTCCTATGGACAAAATTACATGTGGCTATAAGTCCATTAAAATAGCTATAATTTTTAGGAAATTTGGCATTGCAGCTTTTCACTTTCTTCTACATCATTCCTTTCTTTATCTCAAACTTTCTGATATCAGAAATAGTCTTTCTGATATCAGCTTTCACACACTTGTCCCTCTTAGAGCTGTTCATCTGGTTTTACCTCATCATTAGGATCCTGTTTTTATTCAGCTCATTGTCCTCAGTGCCTATCATGTCTTTGGCTCAGGGTAAAATTGTTAACCAAATGCACATCTTTCAAGTGGAATCTAGAAAAAAATATATGCATATATTACATGGTATGGCATTGCATCACAGATGATCTTAATATTGTGATGGAAAAATTTTCATAATGCATTATTTAAAAATAAAACATTTCTTTTTGATGATGTACATGTTCTCATAGAAGGAAGGAACTTTGATGTCCATATGTAAGGCAGTATATTCATTGATGTGCAGAAGAGTTGCATGTTCTATCTTATTTTTAATCATATTCCCATTTTTTCTTATAAACTTCTTCTGATGCCTACTACAGAAGTAAAACCATTTATTCCTCTAAGAAAACTGTCTGGTCTTTTAAAATATGAACAGTTTCCTGTTGAGGGAACAAACTACATACTAAGATACTACTTATTACACTTTCTTCAAAATTATCTTAAATCCCCATTGAGAAAGGATGACTCACATAAGAGTTTGGACACATGCTCACAAAATGTCCATGGTAATAGAGAGTTCTGATTCGAGGTCACCAGTTATGCCTGCACAAAAATGCATGTCCATCCAAATTTCTCCAGTTATCTTGAATGGAAACTTATTTGTGACTATTTTTAAGAACAGTTATCTAAAAAGAAATACTTGTAAAGCCAGATGATCATCCATGACCTTTAAATGTCTTAAAGATTGCAAACACTAGGAAGAATCAGACTTATATGTATACCCTCAGTTCTGCTAATATTAATTATTGTGTCAGATAGCTATTGCTGCAAACAAGAGATCTCAAAAGTAAATGGTTAAAGATGCTGATTTTATTACTTTAAGGTAGTCTATGGTGTGGAATACCTAAAATCTCTTCTGTCTCCTCATGTGTCTGTGGTCAGGTGTGAGTCAGCCAGGGATGCTTTGATCTTCTTGGTTGAGCTCTCTCACATATTGGTGTCCTAATTGTCTGTAGTCTGGTCTAGAGAAGTCTTTTTATTAATGATACTTTTTTTTATTTTTAAGAGATACTTAGATTACATAAATGTTACACAAAAGATATAGGGATTCCCATATGTTCCACTCTCCACATCTCCCACACCCACCCAAGTAAACATCCTTCATTAGTGTGGAACATTCATTGCAAATGATAAATGCATCCTGGGTCTTTACCATTAAGCATGGACCATAGTTCACATTGTAGTCTACACTCTCTCCCACACAGTTATGCATTGTATATGATGATATAAAATGGCCTGTGTCTGTCATTGCAATGTCATTCATGATGAATCCCAAGTCCAGAAAAAGTCCCAATATTACAGTAGTTTTTCCCTCTCCCTACCCCCAGAGTCTCCAGTAGTCATTGGATCAAATTGGATCAAATTTACATCAATGTAATTTCTACCATTGCTAAAATCACAATATGTCTATAATAGAATACCAGTAAGTCCACTTTAGTCCATAGTTCTTTCCCCAATGCTGAGGATTCTGGTATGGTGATGTCCACTCTACCTTTAATTGAGAGGGCGTTTACATCCCATGGGGAAGATGGATGGGAATATCTTTCTTGCAGTTGCAGACTCTCTCCATTCCTTAGGATGGTTGTTGTCCCTCTTGTCCTTGTTAGCTGTCCTGGGTGAGTCCAATGATCTGTAGAGTAGGTGTTGCAACTCCGCTGAGTTCAGGGCCCAGCTGGCACATGGACAGCCCAAAACCCTGAGGCTCTTGGATGTACAACTATAAACTCCAGCACCAATTATAGGTTTAAATAAAAGGGAAAGATGAGCCATGTGCAGGAAAGACATAAATTGAGTCCAACTCCGTCAATCTCAGGAACACAAACTCCAAAGTAAGGCCCACTGGCAAGGCATCAAACTCCGGATTTAACTGCAATGACCATAGGACCTGGGTATCTCCAGGGCCCTCAGAAGTCCCAGTATTTTGGGTAATATCCACTTTGGCACTCTATGAGATCCTACTGAGATGTGCATAAGCATTACCTCTGGTATGATCTCCTGACTCAGTTTGAAGTCTATTAGCCATATAAACTCATTTGTCTTTACCTTTACCCCTTTTATTTGATGTCTTTTCCCAGTTGCATTGCTAGTTAGTGCTTGGTAGTAATCTCTCGGTGCCAGGGACGCTCATGCCCGGGACTCATGCCCCACACTGGGTAGAAGGTAATGAATTTATATGCTGAGCTTGGCTTAGAGAGAGGCCACAGTTGAGCAACAAACAGGCTTTCAAGGAGGTAAATGTTAGGGACTCCACAACAATAGGCTAAGTTTCAATTTTGAGAGCAAAGGCTCATAAGCATAGTCATCAATATCAAGGGCCCATCAGTGGATCATCCTCCATCACCAGTTATTGCCCCTGCACTTGGGGGGAATGTTGTTGCTCCATTAGAGAATGTGGCAGAGCACTTCAGGATGGGAATTCAATATTCTCTTGGTTGTTGTGTGTCTCCACCCACTGTGACAATGCCCCATGAACATTTGAACAATTTTATATACCTTATATGTATGCCCAGGTGAAATTCTTCCCATGTATCTCCCATCACTGACACCCCACACCAATGATCCTCCCTGCCCAAGTTGTAACCCTCTGTGATCCAAATCTTCTTAAAAAATGAAGCCATTAAAATAGCCAAATATAATTAATAGGAAAATGAAATAATAATAAGTTTAAAAATAAGAAACAAAATACATAAAAATTTTTAAGAAGCAAAAATAAAATAAAATTAAAAGATTGAGATATTGAAAAGTAATGAAAAATGTTTTTAATTTTTTTTTGACATTTTGCCTTTCATCACTGTAATATCTGGTGTCCGGTCTGTACAGTGGCATTTTCTTCCATTTATTCCCCAGTGTCTTAATATTTTTCATTTTGTTTTCAAAAGACTTTTAGGTCACAGTAACATCACATATAGAACACAAGGGACTCTCATATACCCAACATCCTCCCTTTTTCTACTTCTCATATTAATGCCTTTTATATGCGGATGGTACCTTTGTTAACTGATATATAAATAGTGAAACATAGCAACTAAGCATGGTCAATGGTTTATATTATGGTTTATATTTTATATCATACACTTTATAAATTTTGATGATATTTAACATGGCCTGTGTGCATCATTGTAAGACCATGTAGAACACTTCCATTGTCCAGTAAATGCCCCCAGTTTGAGCTATTATATGCCTCCTTCCCCCTCCCCTCCTAGTCCATGGCAACTCCCTGCCTTCACTCTGTGGATGACGAGATTCATAGTTACATGCAACAACACCGAGGACTTGACACACTGGTTTGTCCTCCCATGTTAGGAACTGCCCTTGCTCTCAAGAGACGCCTGCTTCTCTATTTGCGAGCAAATTGGTCCTCCCAAGGATGGGAGTCCAACTCCTTCCAGCTCATTACGTAGGTCTCTGACCAATGAAACAGCACATTATGACAAAATGATAGCTCACACACTCCCTAGAATCCTGCTCCAGGTGCACCCTGTCCCAAATGCCCCCCATCCAAAAGCCTATACCAGTAACCCTTCCTTGTCATATTGCCATAAAAGCATTCCCAACTTTGTACTTTCAACCTCATACCCACAAATCTCCAGTGTTCACCTGGTAACTCTACCAACCCTCTTCTCAGTTTCCTGGACTTTCCAACTCACCCTCCACAATCTACCTACAAGACAAACCTGCACCACCCAACTCAGTAATATCACTACCTTCCTGTCATATCGATTCAATACGCAACTACACACTTTCACCTTACCATGGATTACTTCCGTATGAGTGTTGGCTCACAACCTTCTTCTCCATTTCTATTTCATGTAAACATATTTTCCTGAGAATAGCTCTCTAAGACTGCTGAATTTGCTTAATATTAGTGAGGACATCCTTCAGTGCCTGGCTTGCTTCACTCAACATAAGGTCCTTAAGATAAATCCACATAATCTTGTGTGTTAGCATTTCTTCTTACAGCTGAGTAATATTCCATGTATGTATGTACCATATTTTGTTTGTCCATTCATCTGTTGATGGGCATTTGGGTTGATTCTATCTATTGCCAATTGTGAATAATGACACTATGAATATTGGTGTGCATATATCTTTTTGTATCTTTGCTTTCAATTCTTCTGGGTATATACCCAGCAGTGGAATTGCTGGATCATATGGCAGTTTGATAGCTAGTTTTTTGAGGAACTGCAAAATTGTTCTCCACAATGGTTGGATCATTCTATATTCCCACCAGCAGTGGATGAGGCTTCCCATTCCTCCACATCCTCTCCAACATTTATAGTCTTCTGTTTTTTTAAGAGCCGCCAGTCTAATGGGTATAAGATGGTATCTCATTGTAGTTTTGATTTGCATTTCCCTAATAGCTAGTGATGTTGAGCATCTTTTCATGGGTTTTTTAGCCATTTGTATTTCTTCCTTGGAGAAGTGTCTTTTCAGGTCACTTGCCCATTTTTTAAATGGGCTATTTGTCTTTTTATTTTTGAGGCGAAGGATTTCTTTTTATATGCTGGATATTAAGATCCTATCAGATGTATGTTTGCCAAATATTTTCTCCCATTCGGTAGGCTGCCTTTTAACTTTCTTGGTAACATCCTTTGAGGTGCAAAAGTTTTTAATTTTGAGGAGTTCCATTTATCTATATTTTCTTTTGCTGCTTGTTCTTTGGGTGTGAAGTTCCTGAAAACATTTCTTATTACAAAGTGCTGTAGATGCTTCCCTACATTATCTTCCAAGGTTTTTATGATCTTTGATCTTATATTGAGATCTTTGATCTATGTTGGGTTGAGTTTTGTATAAGGTGTGCCTTGGTATTCCTCTCGCTTTCCTTTGGATATGGATACCCAGTCTCCAAACACCATTGCTGAAGAGGCCATTCTCTCCAAGTTTAGTGGGCTTGGTGGCCATGTTGAATAGCAGATGACTGTATATGCGAAAATCTATATCAGAACTTTCAATTCAGTTCCATTGGTTGATATGTCTATAGTTCTGCCAATACCATGCATTTTTTTGTTAGAAACTGTATATTTATTTATTCTTTATATATATATATATCCATTTGTAATTATTAAATCATATGCAATGGTCAGAATCTTATTAGATAACAATAAGTATTTTTTACTTTCATTAATTATGTTCATATTAATTTCTAGCAATTTTGCAATATATTTTGGTAAATTGTTTTTCTATATTAATCTTTTTTTTTTATTGTGGGTAAAAATCAAATTTTTCACAATAAATACCAATATTTATAAAATTATATATAAATATATATGCGTATATGTGCATTTGCTTACATAAATGTTATTTTTTTTTATATATATATATTTTTAAAGGTGCTTAGATTACCTAAATATTACACAGAAATTACAGGGATTCCCATGTTCCCCACCTCCCACACCTCCCACAACATCCCACACAATCATCTTTCATCAGTGTGGCACATCATGCGCAATGGATATACACATCCTGGGGCCTTGCCACCAAGCGTAGACCACAGTTCATATTGTAGACCACACTCTTTCCCACACAATTCTGCATGGTATATGCTGATGGAAAATGGCCTACATCCATCGCTGCAACGTCACTCAGGACAACCCCCAAGTCCCTAAAAAGCCCCTGTATTTCAACTGCCCTTCCCCTCCCTGCCCCAAAAGCATCCAGTGGCCACTGGCTCCGCCTCACTGTTATAATTTCTTCCATTGCTTGAATCACAATATGTCTACAACAGAATACCATTAAGTCCACTCGAGTCCATAGCTCTGTCCCCAATCCTGAGGGAACAGGGATGGTGATGTCCACTCCACCTCCAAGTGACAGAGGGCTTATATCCCATGGATACAGTGGATGGGATTATCCTGCCTGCAGCTGAAGGCCTTCTCCATTCCTTGGGATGGCCGTTGCCCACTGTCGTCTCCTCGCCAGGTGACTTGGATGAGTCCATTGAGCTGTAGTGTAGGAGTTGCAGCTCCACCGAGATTCCAGGCACAGTTGGCACATAGGTAGGCCAGAGGCTCCAGTCTCTGGAAATACACCTGAAAACTCCAGCATCACATATAGGTTTGAATAGAAGGGACTGATGGACCATGTGCAGGGAGGACTTATTTGAGTCCAACTCTGTCACTCTCAGGAGCTCAGATTCCAAAGTAGAGCCCACTAATAAGGCATCAATCTCTGGGGCTATCCCCCTTATATAGGACTTGGGTGTCTCCAGAGCCCTCAGGAGCCCCTCTGTATGGGGTATTATCCACTTTGGTGTTCTATGAGATCCTACTGAGGTGTGCGTAAGCATTACCTCTGGGATGACTTCCTGACTCTCTTTCAAGTCTCTTAGCCACACGAACTCATTTCTCTTTACATTTCCCCCCATTTATTCAAGGTCTTTTTCCAATCATGTTGCCAGTTGGCACTTGGTATTAAACCCTCATTGTCAGGGAGCCTCATCCCCGGGAGTCATGTCCCACATTGGGGGGAAGGTAATGCATTCATGTGCTGAGTTTGGCTTAGAGAGAGGCCACTTTTGAGCAACAAGGAGGCTCTCAGGTGGCAACCATTAGGCACCCCATAACAGTAGGCTAAGTTTCAATTACAAGAGCAAAGACTCATTAGGCTAGTCATCAATAACAGGAGCCCATTAGTGGGCCATCCTCTTTTGCCAGACTCTGCCTCTGCACTCAGGGGACTGTTGCTGCTCCCTTGGAGAATGTGGCAGAGCTTTCCAGGCTGGGAATTCAGATTACCTCATTTATTCAGTGATTGTCTACCCACCATGGCCATGCCCCATCCCTTGATCATTTGAACAATTTTATATATCTTTCATGTACATTTAGATGAACTTACTCCCATGAATCCCCCATCCCAGACACCCCCCACCAATGATCCTCTGCAGCCCCCACTGTAATCCTTCTATGATCTAAACCTTCCTTGAACATGAAGCCCATATAATAACCAAATATAATTAATAGGAAAAAGAAATAATAATGATAAGTTTAAATTCAAGAGATAAGTACAAGGAAACTCAGAAGAGAAAAAAAAACTAAAAATAAAATATAATTAGTGGATTGGGACATTCAAAAAAGTGGGAAAAAAAAACAAAACAAAAAAACCCTCCTTTTTAAAAAAATTATTCTTTTTTCCTTTTATCACTGTATTATTGGATGTCCAGTGTACCATGACACCTTACCCCTCTCATTCCCCAGTGACTCCCAAATTTTGATTTAATTTTCAAAGAAGTTTTAGGTCACAGCCAAGTCACACACGGAATACTAGAGACTCCCACATACCCAACCTCCCTCCCCCTTCCCCACCCCATATTAAAACCTTTTTTTTAATGGATATTAGTATTGTCATAACTGTTATACAGATAGTAAAATACAGCAACTAAACATTGTCAATGGTTTACAGTATAGTTTACAATTTAGACGGTACAGTTTAATAATTTTTGATGATATTTACCATGTCCTGTGTCCATTACTGTAAGGTAATGAAAAACCTTTCCCATGACCACTAAATATCCCATTGATCTTAACAGTTCCTTCCTCCCCATCCCTCTGGGGCATATGACACTCCCTTGTCTTGACTCATGGAATGACAAGATTCATAGTTACATGCCCTGGGTATTCCAACCTGACCTTCCTAATCTACCCACCTGTCCACCCATGCAGTTTTTACCACTGTAGCTTTGTAGTATGTTTTAAAGTCAAGCAGTGTGATACCTCAAGTTTCCTTTTTCTTTTTCAATATGTCTTTGTTTATTCAGGGCCTCTTACCATTCCAAACAAAATTTGTAGTTAGTTTTTCCAATTCATTAAAAAATGCTGTGTTGATTTTTGTTGGGATTGCATTAAATCTGTAGATTAGTTATGGTAGGATAGACAACTTGATGATGTTCACTCTTCCTATCCATGAATAGGGAATATTCTTCCATTTATTTAAGTCTTCTTTGATTTCCTTAATAGTGTTGTTTAGTTATCTGTATATAAATCCTTTATATCTTTAGTTAAATTTATTCCTAGGTATTTGATTCTTTTAGTTACTGTTGCAAATAGTATTTTTTTCTTGATTTCCTCCTCAGATTGCTCATTACTGGTGTACAGAAAAGCTACTCATTTTTATACATTGATCTTATAGGCTGTGACTTTAGTGAACTCATTTATAAGTTCTAGAAGATTTATTGTAAATTTATTCAGGGCTTTCTATGTATAAGAAAATGTCATCTGCAAAGAGTGAAATTTTTACATCTTCCTTTCTAATTTGGATGCCTTTTATATCTTTTTCTTGCCTCAGTGCTTGAACAAGTACTTCTAAAACAATGTTCAATATGAGCAGTGATAGTAGGCATCCTTCATTTTGTTCCTGATCTTAGAGGGAAAGCTTTTAGAATTTCACCATTGAAGATGATGTTACCTGTGGGATTTTCATATATACCCTTTATCATGTTCAGAAAGTTTCCTTCTATTCCTATCTTTTATAGTGTTTTTATAAAGAAAGGGTGCTGTATTTTGTTGAATGCTTTTTCTGCATCTGTAGAGATGATCATGTGATTTTTTGTTTTGATCTGTTTATGTGGTGTATTACAGTGATTGATTTTCTTATGTTGAACCATCCTTGCATACCCGGGATGAAACCCACTTGGTCAAGGTGTATAATTCATTTGATGTATTGTTGGAATGAGATTAGCAAGTATTTTGTTGAGGTTTTTAGCATCTAGGTTCATTAGAGAGATTGGTCCGTAATTTTCCTTTCCTGTGGCATCTTTGTTTGGCTTTAGTATTAAGGTAATGTTGGCATCATACCATAAGTTAGGGAATGCTCCTTCTAATTCTAATTTTTGGAAGATTTTAAGTAGGATTGGTGTTAGTTCTTTCCATAATGTTTGATAGAATTCACCTGTGAAACCATCTGGTCCTGGGCTCTTCTTAGTTTGGAGGACTTTGATGAGTCAATCTACCTCTTTACTTGTAATTGGTCTACTGAGTTCATCAATTTATTCTTTCATCAATGTAGGCTGCTTTTGAATTTCTAAGAATTTTTCCATTTCCTTTAAATTATCATTTTTGTTGGCATATAATTTTTGAAAGTATTCTCTTGTGATACTCTTTATTTCTGTGGGATCAGTGGTGATATCCCCCCCTCGATTCTTATTTTGTGTATTTGCATCTTCTGCCTTTTTTGCTTTGTTAGTTTGGCTAAAGGTCCGTCAATTTTATTGATCTTCTCAAAGAACCAGCTTTTGGTTTTGTTTATTTTTTCTAGTGCTTTCTTATTTCCTATTTCATTTAGTTTTACTCTAATCTTTTTTATTTCCTTCTTTCTACTTGCTTTGGGATTAGTTTGTTGTTGTTTTCCAATTCTTCCAAGTGTGCAGTTAAGGCATAGATTTCAGCTCTTTCTTTTTTCTTGATATAAGCATTTAAGTCTATGAATTTTCCCTCTCAGTACAACTTTTGCTGCATCCCATAGGTTTTGATATGTTGTGTTGTCATTTTCATTCATTTCAATGAAGCTACTGATTTCTTTTGAGATTTCCTCCTTGAACCACTGTTTGTCTAAGAGTGTGTTATTTAATTTACATATCTTTGTGCCTAATCTGGTTCTCTGGCCTTTACTAATTGCCAGTTTCATTCCATTGTGGTCAGAGAAATTACTTTGTATAATCTCAATCTTTCTGAATTCACTGAGATTTTTTCTATGGCTTAGTGTGTGGTCTATCTTGGAGTATGTTCCATGTGCACATTAGAAGAATGTATATCCAGTTGCATTTGAGCATATTTTTCTGCATATGTCTATTAGGTCCAGATCCTCTAATGTATTGTTCATAGTCTTTGTTTCTTTATTGATTCTCTGTTGTGATGTTCTGTCTATTGGTGATAATGGTTTATTTAATTCGCCCACTATAATTGTAGATGCATCTATTTCTCCACTTGGTTTTTCCAGTGTTTGTCTTCTGTATTTTGAGGCACCTTGGTTAGGTGCATAAATATTTATGATTGTCCTTTTCTTGAAAGATTACTCCTTTTACTAATATATACTGTCTGTCTTTGTCTCTTATAATAGCTTCTCATGCCCTTTTCTGGTTATTGTTTGTTTGTAATATTTTTTTTCCAGACATTCACTTTCAGTCTCCTTGAATCCCTGGGTGTAAAGTATCTTTCAGACAACATATAAATAGGTCATATTTTCATATCGATTATGCCAATCTGTGTCTTTGACTGGTAAGTTTAATCCATTAACATTCAATGTTATTACTCTCAAGGAATTACTTACATTAGCCATATTTTCTTTGGGTTTATGTATGTCATCTGTTGTTTTTATTTCTCTTTTTGTCTTTTTCATTGTTCTTACACTCTTCTTCAACTCTATCTCTCCTGTTTTTTTCCCTTTCACCACGCAGAACTCACTTTAGTAATTCTTGAATGGCAGGTTTCTTATTGGCATACTCTCTTAATTTCTGTTTATCTGTGAATATTTTGAACTCTCCTTCATTTTTTAATTCCACCTTTGCTGGATAAAGAATTCTTGGCTGGATTTTTTTTTCTTTTAGTACCTTAGCTATGTCAAACCACTGCTTTCTTGCCTTCATTGTTTTAGATGAGAAAGCAGCATTTAATCTTATTGAACTTCCCTTGTATGTGATGTTTCTCTTTTCTCTTGCTGCTTTCAGTATTTTCTCTTTCTCTTGAGCATTGGACAGTTTGATGAGTATATGTCTTGTAATCATATTGATGGGATTTATACTGTTTGGGGTGAACTGTGATTCCTGGACTTGTACATCTCCCTCAATTGAGTTGTGAAGTTTTCAACCATTATTTCCGCCAACAGTCCTTCTGTCTCCTTTTCTTTCTCTTCTCCCTCTGGGATGCCTATAATGTGTATGTTTGTGCATTTTGTGTTGTCATTCAAATCCCTAAATCCCTCCTGGATTTTTCTATCTTTTTATATATCCGTTCTATCTGTTTGATTTCCGATGTACTGTCTTCCATATCACTAATTCTTTCCTCCATGTGTTCAAATCTACTGTTATGTTCTTCCCATGTCTTCCTGATTTCTTGGATTGTGCCATTTATCGCCATCATATCCACTATCTTTTTATGTATGTTTGCAATGTCTTCAGTATATTGTCCCAGTGTCTTCATAATATCCTTAATCTCTTCATTCACTTCATTAAGTTGGTCCATATTTGTTTGGACAGCTTTGATGAGTTGTTCAATGTTCTACACCTTTTCCTGGTTTTTAGTTTGTTCACTGGACTGGGCCATGTCTTCCTGTTTCTTAGTATGGTTTGTAATTTATTGTTGCACTCTGGTCATGTTTTTATCTTGATGCATTTATTCAGTTGTTTGGCTTCTCTCTTTACACTAGGATTTTATTTAACTGCTGTTTATGTGTGTGCATTATGTTTTCTCTTTGACACTTTTTTTTCTTACTGTATTTTGTTGCTGTTTCTATGTTCCCTTGGAGGAAAAAAATATGGCCAGAGAATATGAAAGAGATAAGAAAAGTAAAAGCATAAAAGTAATAACAATAGTAATTTTCAAAAGAGGAACCATTTAAGACTTTGGAAAATGAATGTTTACCTCATGTAATCAGTGTAGAATAATAGGAATAAAAACGTGGGTTACCAACAATGAAATGGGAAACCAAATAGAGAATAATATATAGATTGAATTAAAAGGCAAGTGCGATGAGGAAAGAGGGAAAGAGAAAAGCAAAAAAGAAAAAAAAGTTAATAAAAGAAAGAAAACAGAATAGATGATTTTGAAACAAAACCCAGAAAGGTTGAGGACTAAAAAAGAGAGGTGGAATGTAAGAACTACAGAGAGAAGAAGATAGAATAATGAGGGAAGGAAAAGAGATAGTGTTGGTATACAGAATCGGTATATCCAGGAAAGGGGAAATCAAAGAAGAGGAAACATAGTAACCAAGAAGCAAGCCAGCAGCACTTTGAGGAATTTTTCTCTTTGTCCAGCTCCCTCCAGATTGATGCCTTGAAGCCTCTTAATCTGTGGGTTCCCAAAACAGCTCACTCAGGCAGGTTCTTGCTCCCACTCAGCCATTTTTTTGTGTGAGAGAACTGCCTATGTTCCTTTGAAAGAAAATAAATTAGATCCAGAGAAAAGGAAAGAGATAGAGAAGAATGTACACATTTGAAAAGAATGTATAATGGTGCATCCATTGTGAAAGACTGTTTGGTAGCTCCTCTGGGAACTAATTCTGGGATCTAATTCAGGAATCTCACTGCTGGTATATACCCAGAAGAATTGAAAGCAGGTCACAAAGAGAAATGTGCATACCAATGTTCATAGAGGCATTATTCACCATTGCCAAAAGTTGGAAGCAACCAAATGGTACATCAACAGATGAATGGATAAGCAAATTTTGTAATATACATACAACAGAATATTACTCAGTTATAAGAAGGAATGAAGTATTGACACATGCAAGAACATGGAGGGACTGTTGATGACCTTATGTTGAGTGAAGTAAGCCAATCATGAAAGGACAAATATTGCATCAACTCACTGATATGACCTAAACTTATTGAGAAGACTCACATAGCTAGAGTCTGGAAGATAGGTTATTAGGAAACAAAAAGGGAGTTGAGTGTGGTGAGCTGCTTGTAAATATGGGCAAAATCCCTGATAAGTTGGAAGGGGCTGATTGGCAGTGGAGTAGTTGATGGTGTTGCAGGGACTTGTTTGAGGTCCATGGTGCTGGAATGTGAGTGTGAGCAGGGTGGAGGGTTTGGTTTGGGCTATCCATGAAACTGGGAGGAATAATTGAGGTAAGAACTAAAGAAATCTGGGGGATTTTAAGTCTATGGTTGAAACTACAATGGTGGGAATGTTCTTTTTGCAAATATGACAGGGTACGGTCACTGGTGCAGGGTGTCAATGCTGGGGTATAAGTTGGAAAGGGTGACATGGATGGAGCATACTTATCACAGTTGTTGGAGACCAACAAAATAAACAAAAATATATTAAACTGCCATATTGGGGGTCCTGCTACATTCTCCAATAGAGTGGCATGAACCACTAGAGTATATAGGCAGTGCTGACTAAGATAAAACAGAGAAGTATTGCCAAACCATCACTATCAATTAATGTAACATTGAATATTATTCTTCAGTACTTGAAACTTAGTAGTTGCCATAGTTAATAAAGGGTGAGAAGGGAAGAATGGGTGAAACAGGGAATTTGGGGGGCATTGGAATTGTTCTCTGTGACCTTGCATTCACAGTTACAGACCATTATAATTTTGTCAGAACGTATAAAAGTTTATGGTATGGGAATGGGGAAGATAGTGTCGGTTTAGGTGGGCACTCACCATCTTACTTGAGAGGATGATTGATTGGGGAAAGTATTTTGCCCAAGTGGTCTGTTCTGGTGGCCCATGGAGTGAGAACCTTGGGGACATCGATGTGGAGGGAGCTGGATGGTGAGGTGGATTGCTTAGGATAGAACTGTGAGTGTTTCCCTAGCTGAGGTCATAGACACAGATGGCTGAGCCCCAACCTCAGGGCAAAAGGCTGGGACAAGCCCCGACTCCTGCCGGCTACCCAGTGAGAGGGAGCATGCTCCGAGAGTGGGAGGGTTCTGACAGAGGGTCGAGAGGTGTTTCCTTTCTGTGGGTTTGGTTACCTGGACCCCCTTGCAGCTTTGGGGAGCAAACTAGCTGGCTTTAAGTGGCACCAGGCAGAGGGAAGAGGTGAATCTGCTGAGGAAGTCTCATTTACCTAGCTGCCTTGGAATACGTCCCAACTCCTGCTGGCAATCTGGGGAGAGGGAACATTCTCTGAGATTGGGAGGTTTCTGACAGAGGGTGGAGAGGGATTTCCTTTCTGTGGTTTTGATTGGCTGGACCCCCTCACAGCTTTGGGGAGCAAACCAGCCAGCTTGAAGTTGTACCAGACTGAGGGGAGAGGCGAATCTGCTGAGGAAGCCTGATTTACCTAACAACCCTGTGATACAGAGGTTTGGCTTGGGAGGGGGCGGAGCCAACCAATTTTATCATTCTGTGCTGACAAGTATCAGAGCTTCAGCTCCCCTGGGGAGGCCAGGCAGTAGGAAGTGTTTGGTAAGTTTCCACGAGCCTATTTAGGGTCCCCTGGACAGAGGGTGTGCGCTAGAAGAGGCCTTCTTTTAGGTCCCTTATTTCTTCAACAAAAAAATTCTTTTAACTTAGTTTAATAGCTAAAATCTGCCTCAAAACCTGCAGATAAAACCCTGCACAGCAATTGATTGGTGAACACAAGCAGGCTGAGAGTCTCCCCAAGGGCCCAAGAAGGAACACTGTTCTTGCTTAACTTGTTTAACTGTTTGCTTGTGTGGTTATTTGTTTTTTCTTTGTTTGTTTGTTTGTCTCTTGCTTTTCTTTTCTCTTCCCCTCCCCCTTTATTAATTTGGTGCTGTTAGCTTGTCTCTGCTTTGCTGTGCTTCTTCTTCTGTGATTTCCCATTCACTGTGTATATTGATTTTGGCTCCCAACACTATCTTTTTTCCGTCCTTCATCTTTCTACCTTCTGCTTTCTTTTGTGGTTCTTACATACCATCTTTTTTCATTAGTCCACAACTTTAAGGGTGTTGATTTCTATCTTATCTATTCTGTTTTCTTCTTTTTTATTATTATTAACTTTTTCCTTTCAGCAATTTCTTTACTCTTTTTCTCTCTCCTCATCATTCTGGCCTTCTAAATCATTATATATATTTTGTTCTATTTGGTTTCCCATTCAATTTTAGGTACCCCACTTTTTTCTCTATTACTCTACACTGCCTACATGACTGAAGTATTCATTTTACTAAGTGTTATTTGGCTCCTCTTCTAACTTTTATCAATATCACTATTATCCATCTTCCTTTCTCACCTCGTTTGATTCCTCTGGCCCTAATCCTTTGCCTTCAAGGGAACATAGGAAAAAGCAAGGAAATAGAACAAGAAGAACAAAGTGTCAAAGAGACTTAACACACACACAGAACCACCAGCTAAATAAAACTCTAGAGCAGAGAGTGAAGAGAATCAACTGAATAAACCCATCAAGTTAAAATGATGAACAGCGGGCAACAATAAATTACAACCCATACTGAGGAAAAGGAAGACATGGACAATTCCAATTAACAAACAAAAACCCAGGAAGAGATACAGAACATTGAGGAACTAATCAAAGCTGTCAAAACAAATATCCTTGACAAACTTAATGAAGTAAAGGAAAAGATTAAGGATATTAAGAAGACACTGGGAGAACATACTGAAGAAATTGTAAACATACATTAAAATATAATGGATAGGATGATGATGAATGGCACAATCCAAGAAATCAAAAAGATGCTGGATTCACATAACATCAGATTTAAACAAGCAGAAGAAAGAATTAGTGATGTGGAAGACAGTACACCTGAAATAAAACAGATAGAAGATCAGATAAATAAAATGATAGAAAAAATCCAGCAGGAAGAGAGTTGGAGGAGAGGGTAAGAACAACTAAAAAGTGAAAAAGAGAAATAATAACAACATATGATGTACATAAACCCAAAAGAAAATATGGCTAATGTAAGAAATTTGTTGATAGTAATAACACTGAATGTTAATGGATTATACTTGCCAGTCAAGAGACACAGATTGGCAGAATGGATTAGGAAATATGATCCAAATATATGCTGTCTACAAGAAACCCACCTTCAACACAGGGATTCAAGGAGGCTGAAAGTTAATGGCTGGAAAACAATTTTACAAGCAAACAATAAATGAAAAAGGGCAGAAGTAGCTATCCTAATATCAGACAAAATATACTTTAAATTCAAAACTATTGTAAGAGACAAAGATGGACACTATATATTAGTAAAGGGGTAATCTCTCAAGAAGGGAGAAAAATCATAAACATTTATGGACCTAATCAGGGTGCCTCAAAATACATGAGGCAAACTCTTGAAAAACTAAGTGGAGAAATAAATGCCTCTACAGTTATAGTGGGGGACTTCAATACACCATTAGCACCATTAGACAGAACATCTAGACAGAGAATCAATAAAGAAACAAAGAATCAGAATAATACATTAGAGGACCTGGACCTAATAGACATATACAGAACACTACATCCAAATACAGTGAAATACACATTCTTCTCAAGTGCACATAGATCATACTCCAAGATATACCACATGCTAGGCCACAGAACAATTCTCAATGAATTCAGAATGTCTGAGATTATACAAAGTAATTTCTCCAATGAAAATGGAATGAAATTGGAAATCACTAAGGGCCAGCGAACCAGGTTAGGCAGAAAGATATGGAAGTTATACAACACTCTCTTAGACAAACAGTGGGTCAAGGAGGAAATCTCAAAAGAAATCAGTTACTACCTTGAAACTAATGAAAATGACAACACAACATATCAAAACCTATGGATGCAGCCAAATTAGTCCTGAGAGGGAAGTTCATAGCCATAAATACATATATTAAAAAAGAAGAAAGAGCTAAAATTGAAGACCTAACTGCACATCTGGAGAAATTGGAAAAACAAAAATAAACTAAACCCAAAGGATGTAGAAAGGAGGAAAGATCAAATATTAGAACTGAATTAAATGAAATAGAGACTAAGAAAGCACTAGAAAAAAATAAACAAAACCAAAAGCTGGTTTTTCAAGAAGATTAAAAAATTGAAAAACTCTTAGCCAGATTAACAAAGAAAAAGAGAAAGTAGATGCAAATATACAAAATAAGGAATGAGGAAGGGAATATCACTACTGACCCCACAGAAATAAAGAATAGCATAAGAGGATATTTTCAAAAATTAAATGCAAACAAGAATGATAATTTAGAGGAAATGGACAAATTCCTAGAAACTCACAAACAGCCTACATTGACGAAAGAAGAAATGGATGAACTCAACAGTCCAATTACAAGTAAAGAGATAGGCTCAGTCATCAAAAACCTCCCAACTCAGAAGAGCCCAGGACCAGATGGCTTCACAGGTGAATTCTCCCAAACATTCCAGAAAGAGATAAGACCAAAACTGCTTAAGCTCTTCCAAAAAAATAGAAGTAGAAGGAACATTGCCTAGCTCATTCTATGATGTCAACATTACCATAATACCAAAGCCAAACAAAGATGCCACAAGAAAGAAAAATTACAGACCAATTTCTCTAATGAACCTAGAGATGCTAAAATCCTCAACAAAATACTTGCTAATCGCATTCAACAAAATATCAAATGAATTATATACCATGACCAAGTGGGTTTCATCCTGGGTATACGAGGATGGTTCAGCATAAGAAATCCAATTAATATAATACACCACATAAACAGATTGAAAGAAAAAAATTCACATGATCATCTATATAGATGAAGAAAAAGCATTCAACAAAATACATCACCCTTTCCTGATAAAAATACTGCAAAAGATAGGAATAGAAGGAAACTTTCTGAATATGATAAAGGGTATATATGAAAAACCCAAAGCTAACATCATCTTCAATGGTGAAATCCTAAGAGCCTTCCCTCTGAGATCGGGAAAAAGACAAGGATACCCACTATGACCACTCCTATTTAACATTGTCTTAGAAGTACTTGCTCGAGCATTGAGGCAAGAAATAGATATAAAAGGCATCCAGATTGGAACAGAAGAAGTAAAACTTTCATTATTTGCAGACGACATGACCCCATATGTAGAAAGCCCTGAGAAATCTACAACAAAGCTTCTAGAACTTTTAAAGGAGTTCAGTAACGTCACAGGTTCTAAGATCAATGCTCAAAAATCAGTAGCCTTTCTGTACACCAGTAATGAGCAATCTGAGGAGGAAATTAAGAAAAAAATACCATTTAAAATAGTAACTAAAAGAATGAAATACATAGGAATAAATTTAACTAAAGATGTAAAAGACTTATATACAGAAAACTGCACAACACTGTTAAAGGAAGTCAAAAAAGACTTAAATAAATGGAAGAATATCCCCTGTTCTTGGATAGGAAGACTAAACATCATCAAGATGTCAATCCTACCAAAACTAATCGAAAGATTTAATGCAATCCCCAAAAAAATCAACACTATATTTTTAAGGAACTGAAAAAACTAACTACAAAATATATTTGGCAGGGTAAGAGGCCCCAAATCACCAAAGACATACTGAAAAAGAAAACTGAAGTTGGAGGTATCACACTACCTGACTTCAAAACATGCTACAAAGCTACAGTGGTCAAAACTGCCTGGTATTGGCAAAAAGACATACTGACCAATGGAACCGAATTGAGAATTCTGATATAAATCCTTGCATATACAGTCATCTGATATTCGACAAGGCTACCAAGCCCACTCAGTTGGGAGAGAAAGGCCTCTTGAACAAGTGGTGCTTGGAAAACTGGATATCCATATCCAAAAAATGAGAGAGGAACAACAACTCACACCTTATACAAAAATCAACTCAAGATGGATCAAAGATCTAAATATAAGAGCCAAGACCATAAAGACCTTGGAAGACAATGTAGGGAAGCATCTACAGGCTCTTATAATAGGAAATGGTTTCATGAACTTCACATCCAAAGCACAATCAGCAAAAGAAAAAATAGATAAATGGGTTCTCCTCAAAATTAAAAACTTCTGCACGTCAAATGATGTTATCAAGAAAATAAAAAAGCATCCTACCCAATGGAGAAAATATTTGGCAACCATATATCTGACAGGAACCCAATATCCTGCATACATAAAGAAACCCTACACCTCGAAAATAAAAATACAAACAGCGCATTTAAAAATGGGCAAGTGACCTGAAAAGACACTTCTCCTAGGAAAAAATACAGATGGCTAAAAAGCACATGAAAAAATGCTCAACATCACTAGCTATTAGGTAAATGCAAATCAAAACTACAATGAGATACCATCTTACACCCATTAGAATGGTGGCTATTAAAAAAACAGCAGACTGTAATTGTTGGAGAGGATGTGGAGGAATGGGAACCCTCATCCACTGCTGGTAGGATTGTGGAATGGTGCAGCCACTGTGGAGGACAGTTTGGCAGGTTCTCAAAACCTTACTATAGATCTTCTGTATGATCCAGTGATTCTACTGCTGGTGTATACCCAGAATAATTGAAAGAAAAGTCACATACAGATATGTGCACACCAATGTTCATAGAGGCATTGTTCCCTTTTGCCAAAAGTTGGAATCAACCCAGGTGCCCATCAACAGATGAGTGGATAAACATAATGTGGTACATACATAAAATGGAATATTACTCAGCTGTAAGAAGGAAAAAAGTGCTAACACACTGAATAACATGGATGATTCTTAAAGACGTTATGCTGAGTGA
The DNA here is from genome assembly GCA_029593785.1 of Cabassous unicinctus. Lineage (NCBI taxonomy): Eukaryota > Metazoa > Chordata > Mammalia > Cingulata > Chlamyphoridae > Cabassous > Cabassous unicinctus. The sequence goes on from JAQZBX010035453.1 coordinate 23,645, forward strand.
AGCAAGCCAGGCATTGAAGGATGAACAGTACACGACCTCACTGATATGAATTAAGGAAATTGAGCAGTCACCAAGAACCATTGTCTTAAAGATAGGTTTACAAGAAAGAGAAAAAGAAGAGAAAGTTGTGAGACATCACACATATGGGCATAATCTATGGTTAAATGATAGAGTGTAGTTGTGTATTGAAGGGATAGGACAGGTGGGTAGTGATATTATTGCGTTTGGTGCTGCAGGGTTGACAGGTGGGTAGGTTGGGAAGGGTGGGTTAGAATACCCAGGATACTGAGGGGAGAGATGGGAGAGGGACCAGGTGAACACTTGGGATTCATGGGTATGAGGTTGAAAGTGCAGAGGTGGGAATGTTCTTACGGCAATATGACAAGAAAGTGTCACTGGTTTAGGGTGTTGGTTGGGGGGGGGGCGTTCAGGACAGGGCACATCTGGAGCAGGCTTCTAGGGAGTGTGTGAGTGTTCATCCTTTCATAATGTGTTGTATCAGTGGGTGGAGACCCACACAATGAGCATAAAGGAGATGGACTCCCATTTTTGGGAAGACAGACTCACCCAGAAACAGACAGGTGGGCTTCTCTTATGAGCAAGGGTGGTTCCTCATAGGGGAGGACAAACCAGTTTGTCAAGACCTCTTGTTGCATGTAACTATGACTTTTGTCATCCAATGAGTCAAGCCAGGGGGTTGTCATGGGCCCTGGGGGCATTGGGAGGGAGGAAAAGCATAGATCAAACAGAGGGTGTTTAGTGGTCAGGGGAAATGTTTTTCATTACCTTACAGTGATGGACACAGGACATGGTAAATGTCATCAAAATTTATTAAATTGTACAGTCTAAAATGTAAACCATACTGTAATCCATTGACAATGTTTAGTAGCTATGTTTCACTATCTGTATAACAGTTATAACA